>JABXES010006835.1:0-22785 GCA_013375695.1 Dictyostelium brefeldianum | reverse complement strand
TTTTTTTTTTTTTTTTTTTTTTTTTTTTTTTTTTTTTTTTTTTTTTTTTTTTTTTTGTTTTTTTTTTATTTTTTTTTTTTTTTTTTTTTTTTTTTTTTTTTTTTTTTTTACCTTCTTGATATTGTTATTGTTCTTCTTTCTTCATTTTTCTATATACTTTTAACCAAATTGTGTTGTTGTTTTGTTGTGATTGTTGTTGTAATTAATTGTTGTTGTTTTGTTGTTTGTTGAATTAATGGATGAAGACTATTTAATTCTTTTTACCACTTTTTGCTGCTTTATTTGGAGAGTTGACAATTTTTGATTGATCAGATCTTGATTTCTTTAATTTTGATGGTTTAGTTTCAACGACTGGTGCTTCTTCTGGACGTTCAACTTCTTCAGCTTCCAATTCAACATTATCTTCATCTTCTTCTTCAGCAGCAGCTTCTTCAACAACTTCTTCTTCTTCTTCTTCGGCAACTTCTTCTTCTTCTTCTTCTTCATCAGTGACAGTTTCTTGTGCTTCAGCTGCAGCTTTATCAGCTTGTTTAGCAATTCTTTTAGCGTTTGGAATTTCTTTGAAACCTTCATTTAAGAATCTCAAGATACGTTCAACGAGTTGTTTCTTTGTACCAGATAATTTCATACCATGTTTACGACAGAATTCAACGAGTTCTTCATTGTAATAATGTTGGAAAATATCATGATAAGTGAGACCCTTTTTCAATGCTAATTTCTTTTTGCTGAAAGTGATCTTCTTTTTGGCTGGTGCTTCTTTTTTAACTGGAGCTTTACCAGTGAGAATTGAAGTAACCATGACAGTTGGATTGTTTGAATGTGCTTCATATTTAACAACTAAATTGGTACAGAGTTGAGCCAAGATAACAGCTTGAACAGTGAAAAGGAAGATTTCAAGACCAACCAATGTAATTTCTTCAATCATATCAACTGGATTTTTAGTTTCAGTAAGTTCTTGGAAGATCTTTGCTTCTTCACCTTCTAAATCTTCAAAGAATTGTTTAAGATCAACAATAACTGCACGAGTAATGGTTTTAACTAAAAAGATTTTGTTATTTTTTTTAGTAACTTCACCTTCCTACAAGTAATCGAGTGAGTGAGTGATATATAGAATAGAGAGGTAATAGTAATAGTAATAAAGAAGAAGAAATAAAGAAAAAAATAAAAAGAATAAAAAGTAATTAGTATATATGTTAAAGTATGATATGTATATATTATTATTTATATGTGGATACATACAACAATTTCTCTAATTGAATCATAGATGACAGTTAATTTAACTTGAGTTAATTGTTCAAGGTATGATTTTAAACCAAGTTTTTGACAGTGGACAGTAAGAGCAGATTCATAAACAGATTTCTTGATTGCTTCTGGTTTAATTAATTCTTTACTACCAGTGGTTGCACGATGAGAATCAGTTAAGGCAGTTTCGTAAAGGTTTTGACGTAAGCATTCTTGTTTTGCTAATTCTTTAATTAATTTATTTGATTGGATATAGGCCATTTTTTTTTTTTTGTTGTAGTATTTAAGTTTATACTTGATTAGAATAATAAAATGAAAAAAAAAATTTGAAAAAAAAGCAGTGATATTCAAAAATTTAAAAAAAAAAAAAATTGAAAAATTGGCGCATTTTCACTTTCAATATGAGCAACAACCGCAATAACAGTTATTCTCTATTTTCTAAGTATAAAAGAATCAAAAATAAATATCTCAACTTTTTTTAGTGATCATTGCGCGACCAACTTATTTGGTGACGGTTTGAAAAATAGAAAAAAATCTGAAAACGGCAGAAAACATTATATTTAGCGCTTTTATATTTAAAAATATAAGATATGTTTCAAAAAAAAAAAGAAAAAGGAAAAAGGATTTTATTATTTTAAAAATTTACAAGATTGGTGTGTTTATTTTATATTATTATATTGTGTTGTTGTTTATAATTGACTAAATTGAGAAGTTGGATGTGATTGTGAAATTAATAGTGGAGATGATGAATCATTATTTAAAATATCATCAAGTCTAATTCTACCGTTACTAATATTATTATTACTACTACTATTATAAGTAGTTGGAGTAGGTGAATGTGATGGTGAAATTGATAACGTTGGAGAAGGTAATGATTGTTGTTGTTTTAATTCTTTATTCTTTTTAGCTCTTTTCCCTTTGAAATAATTTCTAATTTGTTCAAATGAGACACCATATTTAGTTGCAAATTGTTCAGTTTCTTTAGTTGTTAAATATTGACACTTTTCAAAGAAATTATCCAATTCAATGGTACTGATGCCACAATTTTTTAAATTTTTAGCATAAGAAAATTCACCAATCTTTGAAAGTCTTTCTCTTCTATGTCTAAATGAACTTTTAATTTGACCAAATGTTAAATTTAACTTTTTACTAATGATAGTTGTTTCTTCAGCTGTTGGATAAAGTGTAACTTTATAAAGTGATTCTAATATTTCTTTATGAAGTTTAGATTTATGTGCTCTACCTTTTTTAGTTGGTTGTGTTGTTGTTGGTTGTTGTTGTGAATCTGATTGTTGTGATTTTTGTTTGTTTTCATTATCACTATCATCATCACCACCACTACTACTACTATCATCACCACTACTATTATTAAAATCACTGATAGTTGCAGTAGTTGGAGTTGGTGAAGTTGCAGAAGAAGGAGGAGATGTTACTGATGATGAACTAGAAGATGTTAATGATGATGGTGTAGCAGAAGCGGAGGAAACAATAGCTTTTTTAATCTTTGGTGGAGGTGCTGTATAATTTTTAAATTTATCAAAAACTTGTTCAATCCATTTTGTATCTTTTCTTAAACTATTTTTTATTGCATTACTTGGAATAGTTGATTTATCATTATTATTGTTGTTATTGTTATTGTTGTGATGGTGGTTGTTTTTATTACTTTTATCTAAAACACCAATATTATTACTATTTCCATTTCCATTTTCAATAGTATTATCACCACCAAAAGCACCTCTTTTCTTTTTATTAGTTGTTGTTGTTGTAGTTGTTGTAGTGGTTGTAGTTGTAGTTGTTGTTTTACGTGGTTGTATTGGACTATCAATAGTTGTTATATCACCATCATTATTGTTGTTATTATTATCATTATCATTATCATTATTGTTATTAATAATATTATCAATTGATAATGATTTTGGGTTACTATTACTTGTTGGTAATGTTGGTAATGTTGGTAATTCATCAGATTCAGATTTAATATCATCATAATCAAATCTTTCAATATGATTGAATCCATTATTATTGAAAATTGAATTATTATTATTAAAATTGTTGTTATAATTATTATTGTTGTTTGATGAAAAACCATTACCAATAAAGTTACTGAAACCACTACTAAAATTATTATTACTGAAACTATAACTACTATTATTATATTTACCACTTCCACTACTACTACCACAACCACCATCAAAACTAGTTAAACCATGATTTTTATAACTATTTCCACCACTACCTCTATTTTTAATTTCACTTGTATTATTTAAACTATTATTACTTGTGCCACTTCTTTGACCACTACCACCACTACCGTTATTATTATAAACTTCATTGTTGGTGTTGTTATCATCATCCTCATCATCTTCATCAACATTATAATTGTTTTTATTATTTCCATTACTGCATCCACCACCATTACCATTTCTACTATTGTTACTTCCACTTTGATTATTATTACTATTACTATTTGAAACCATATTTATATTTGGAAAGTTTGAAGAGAAAAAAGGCTGTTGGAATTGAGTGTTAAAAAATCTTCCATTATTATTATGGTTGTTAAAAAATTTATCGCTCCTTACTAATGTATTTTGACCCAAAAAACTATTTGGTGGAAAAAAAGGTGCTCCATTTGTATTTTGATTGCCAATTGGTTCACTTGTTTGATTTGTGTTTGTACCAATACAATCTGATACATTTTGAAAAACACCACCACTGAAAAAGTTATTACCATTTCTTTGAGCACGATTATTGTGGTTTGGATGACCATAATTATAACCACTACCACTACCACCACCATGATGATTACTACTATTGGTGTTATATCCAGTATCACTACCACTTGATGATGAACTACTTGAACTACCACTTGATGAACTATAACTACTTGAACTACTTGTATTACTTGCACCACTACTACTACTGCTACTACTACTATTTACACTGGTATTTACACTTGTATTAACAACACCACCACTATTGCCATTACTATTACTACTACCTCTAGTAGTAAATATTATAGTTGAATTGTTTACACGATTTTCATTCATTATATTATCACCATTAGTATTATTATTGTTGCTATTATTATCAATTGGTATATTACCAAAATTTATATTTCTATTATTAAATTCATTGGTATTATCTTCATCTCCACCATGTTGTTGTTGTTGTTGATGTTGTTGATGTTGTTGATGACTTTGTTGGTATTGTTGATGTTGACTATTATAATTATTATTGTTTCCAATGTTACCAAGGATGCCGCTGCTACCCCTTGAATTACCACCATTATAACCTCTATCATATGATGAACTATGAAAGAAATCAGGTGGAGCTGGTCTTTTTTTACTATTATTATTTGGTGATGTTGTTGTGGTTGCTTTTTTATCAATATCTTGATTATCATGATATTCACTTTTGATATTATAATTACTACTGTTATTACTATTAATATTATTGTTATTATTATTATTTAAAAGTGGATCACTTGAATGAATGAAAAATTTGAAATTACTATTGTTTTGTCTGGCATTACTATTACCATTGAAACTATTTGGTGAATTACCATTGAAAAATATTGTACTTTTATGGAATGTAAATGTTGAATTCTTGTTATTATGATTACTATTACTAAAACCATTACTATTTAAATGGTGATTGTTATGTTGATTATTTGTTGTATTACTATTAATTATGTTACTGCTATTACTACTGTTGTTATTACTACTACCCCCGCTACTACTACCACTACCACTACCGATATGGATTTCACTTATACTACCTATTGTAGTTATATCAGGTTCATTTATTTGATTTTCACCTTCACTATCATTGTTGTGACAACTAATAAAATCTGATGAGGATGCCATACTCAATTTGACCCCATTAAATTGATTATACAAATTTATATTTAATATCTATTATTGTATGGTGTTGTGTTAAGTTTGTTATTTTTTATTATCAGAGTTATTTTTAATAAAAAAATTAAAAAAAAAAAAAAAAAAAAAAAAAAAAATTAAAAAATTTTTTTTTTTTTTTTTTTTTTTTTTTTTATGCACACCACATCCATTATAATTGTTTATTTCAACATATTTAAATATATCATAACATTAGTTGGTATTGCTGCAGAGGATTCATTTTTACAATCTTAAATCAAATAAATAAAGTATAAAATAATTTGTTTGTATTTTTTTATTTTTTTTTTTATTTTTTTTATTTTAATCTGGCATACCAGTAATACCAACAAATGTCACAGAAACCACTCCTTTGATCACCAGACCTTGTAAACCATCGTGACTGTCTAAAACAACAAAAGAAAATCAATTAAAGGATTTATCTACAATATTAAAGAGAATTAATTTGTATATAAATTGGAATCTTGTTTAATCAAATTAAAGAATAATATTTATTTACAATTGGATGTTGTTAGATAAATTTAAAATTCACCATGGTAATAAAAATAGTAGATCAACAGGTATATTTTTAATCTTAAATCAAATCAAATAAAGAAAGAATAAAGATTAAAATTATTTATTTGTAATTTTTTTTTTTTATTCTGGTCTGACATACTATTGAGCCCAATCTTCAATACATTAAAACATATTCCAATGTTATTTATAGGAAGTCATTCACATTTTTAAATAATTTAAATAATTAAAATAACAATATAATTATTTTGTGTGTTTGTGTTATTTTTATTTATTTGTAATTTGGGCAAAATAAAAATTAAATAATTTTTATATTTTTATTATTTTGCTTGTAGTAGATATATGTGTTCATTGTAAATATTTTTTTTTTTTTCGAACATTATTTTATTTTTATATTTTGTTGTTATAATTTATGTGTGGGTAAAATGATATCTAGTATATCAAAAGTAGGAATTAGAGAAACATTAATAAGAGCATCAATTAAAAATGCAAATATAGGTATACGTGCATTTTGTTCAATGTATTACACTGGTGAATTAGAATGGGTTAGAGTATCTGATAATGGATCTGTTGCAACTGTAGGAGTATGTTATCTTGTTATTATTACTATTAAAAATTAAATAAACATTTACCTTTTTTTACAATACTAATTTATTTTATTAAATTACAGTTAACACCATTTGGAGCAAAAAGATTAGGTAAAATTAATTATGTTGAATTACCTAAAATTGATACTAAATTCAAAGAAGAACAAAAGTTTGGTGTACTTGAAAGTAGTAATGAAACTGCTTATTCTTTATATGCTCCTGTTTCTGGAAAAGTATTGGAAGGTAACTCATCTCTCTAATATGTTTAAACACACATTAATAGTACAATAGAGTATATTATTAAATTATTTTTAATTATATTTTATATAAATTTAGTAAATGAAAAATTAAAATCAAATCCACATCTTTTACAAAAACATGATAAAAATTCAAATTGGATGATTAAACTCAAAGTAGAAAATGCTGATGAATTTAAACATTTAATGAAGAAAAAGGAGTTTGATAAATTTATAAAATGGTACAGAACTTAGGTAAACTGGTAACATATTGTTGTTTAAATAAATAAATCTTTTTATTTTTTTATTTATTTGATTCCTTTTTTACATTTGTTTTTTTATATTTATATTACTATGTTTTGTACAAGATGGTGATATTATTATTATTATTCATTATTGTTTAATAATTTGATAATCATCTCCAAATGGATTCAAATTTCATCGCAACTTGTAGTATCAGTTGCAGTTGAAGTAATATTGTTTTGTGTATGTGTTAATGTTTCTTCATTTGCATTACCAATTGTATTATTAACTTCAATATCAACATTTACAGAATTACTAGTAGTTGTAGTTACAAATGATGATGCTGGTGTATTATCAATTAATTGAGATGCATTTAAAAATAATTCTCTTAATGATTGATTATGTACAGTTGGTGGTGATAGTTCTTGTTCTTGTTGTTCTTGTTGTTCTTGTTGATCTCGTTGTTCTTGTTGATCTGGTAATTCTGGTTGTGGTGATTGTGGTTCATTGTTTTTTTCTTTACTATTTATAATATCATGTATTGGATGTTGTTGAAGTTCACCAATCATGTCATTTCCATAATCAAGAGATTCTAATACTTTTGATAATGTTGGAGTAGTATATGAATTTGTTGATGTGTGATAATCAAGGTTTGAAGATGATGAATTTGAATTGTTATCAGGTGAGTTCTGATAATGATTTAATTTAGAAGCAGATAATGGATAATTTAATTTTAATTCATGTTGTTCTCTTGCATTTTCATCTAATCTTTTATTTACTTTTATTAATTTTCTCATTGATTCCTTTTTATTAATATTACTTTGTTTTTCTTTACTATATGAAACTATTGCAGTTGTAAGATACAACAAGTAATTTTGAATAATCTTGATTTTCATTGCTTGACGTGAATATGGAATAATTATTGGTGTTACTAAATTACGTCTTTTAACTATTCTTTTACTACTAGTACCACCATCATTACTATTATTTCTAATTGTTGAGTTATTATTTACACCTTTCATTCTCTATAATATTAGATTATTTGTATATGTGGTGAAAATAAAACAAAATAAAAAAATAAATAAAATAAAAAAAATTCATTTTTTATCAAAAAACACACAAGCATGAATTGTGTTAATAAAAAATTGTTGAAAATACTTAATATATACACAAATTAAAAAAATGCATTTGTTCCAGTTATGAATTATGGTTATATTAATATAAAATCAAGATAAATAATAGATAAAAAAACAAATTCTAAATGTATGATGCAGGTGTGAGTATATGAAAATACATTAATTAATACTAGTTTAAGTGCGTATGTGTGGTAAATATGTATAAAATATATAAAATAATCTATATAAATATTTTAATTTTAGGGTAATTTAGTATATTGCTTAAAATAAAAATAAAAACTATATCTCATAGAATAAACTATTTTTACAATAAACATGATAATTAAATTAATATTAATTTATTTATTATGTATAAATTACAACATAACTGGTACTCAATGTAAAGGAGAATCAATTAATTTAAATTTACGTCATATTGCAGATACATTTATTAAATATTTTAATGACCGTGATTTTAATCATAAATTAACATCAAGATTATTTAATAATATCCAGTCAGATCAATGGTGGATGTCAGGTGATAAAGATAAGTATCCATTCGTTGGTTGGAGTACAATTGGTAATAGAATGAATTCATTCTTTCCAATTGTAATTGGATTTGATAAATGGGTATTCATTGAAAATGATAAATTAATTGATTGGGATACCCATAAAATAATGTTAGAAATTAAAGCATTTGGTATAGGTTATGGTAATAGACCTTACAAAAATGAATACTTATTCATATTATCAATTAATCCAATTGGTAAAATATATCAAATTAAAGAATATCTAGATTCATCAGGTGTCGAAAATTATTTTAAAAATAATACTTTGCTAGAACAACATTTAAATAATTTTAAAAAATAATAAACAAGTTGTTTATTTTTAATAAAAAAAAGAAATAAATAAATTCTTGTGATTAATATTTGTTTGATGAACTTTTTATAAATGACCTAAATTTTTAAAAAATATCTAAATATTAAAGACAATTTCTAATAATGATGTCAAAATCCAACCAAATGGTTTTTTATAAATTCCCAATAAAAATCCAGATTTTTTTTTGACAAAATTTATTGTTAATATATAAAACAAAAAAAATATTTAATTTTTTATTTTTTGTGCTGGTTTTTAATTTTAAAAGCAAGCAATGAGACGTAAACAATCATATAAAGCAAGAATGATGAAAGGATATAACTATAGTGATAGTAGTGACAGTGATAATTCATCTTCTGACGATAGCCCAAAAAGAACAACATCAAAAAATAAAAAATCATCCAAATTTGATGATAGTGACAGTAGTGACAGTGATTATTCATCTTCAGATGATAGCTCAAAAAGAACAACATCAAAAACAACAAAAAAAAAAACAATTAGACCAACAAGATCAAAAAGAAGAGATGATTATAGTAGTGATAGTGGTTCATCATCAGATGATGATCCAATAGAAGTAGATTTAAATCCTGCAAATCGTTATAATACACCAGTGGTAGTACCAAAACAATCCAATGAAAATTTAAATGAACAAGAAAAAAGAATGATTAAATCATTTAATTTAGTATTTGGTAATATGGTATTGTCAAATCAAATATTCAGTCATTCAAGATTATATAAAAAGAATGAATCACAAGTAACTTTTAAATCATTAAGTTCATTAAAACAGTATCCAGAAAAAGAATATCTAAGTTCAATTGTATATAAAGGATATGAAGAATTAAAGTATGGTGATTTACCAATGAATAGCGTGTCACTTAAACAATTGGAATTTACACAAGATGTAATTAAAAACTTAAATGTAATACCATATGGTGTTGAAATATTGTCACTTGGTCATCAGTCAAGTGTAATATTAGATTTATCAAAATTACCTTTAACCATTACCCAAATATCTGGTGTACCAGTTAATATAGCCAATGGGTATATACCACGTCATATTACTTCAATTTCATTTTATGGTAATCCAAATATATCAAATCCAAATAACCCAAATAACCCAAATTACATTGTGTTACCAAACACAATTAAAAATTTAAAATTATATAAATGGAATGAACAAGTATCTATTCGTCCAGGTGATATACCATTAGGTGTTACAAGTTTTGAAGGAAACATAATTGATAATAGTAATTTCAATTGTTTACCATCAAGTTTAACAGAATTGAAAATTGATTCATATGAATTAGAACAATTATCAAAATTAGTACTACCAAATTCATTAAAACATTTAACAATTCATTGTTTTCATTCACTTTCTTCAAGTCCATTTAGTTTTAATGCATTTGGTAATACACCAAAAACAGATTACAGTAATGGGTTATTTAATTTTATTCCACCAAATTTAGAAACACTTGATTTCCACGGTGATACAAATATAACTGTAAATTCAAATTTATCAACACGTGGTACATCAATTAAAAAGTTACATATTAATTTTCCAGCAAGTTTCAGAAATAGTGGTCTTGGTAGTTCACCTGGTCATACAATTGAACCAAATTCATTACCTCCAAATGTAGTTGAATTGTTAATATGTAGTTTCTCTGGTACACTTTCACCAAACATTATACCTGATAGTGTTGTAAATTTAACTATATATCAATCATATGCTGAACAATTTACAATTTCAAAACGTTCAATTCCAAATAGTGTTAAATCATTAACATTACAAGAACCAATTACATCAAGTAGACAATTCCCAAAATCATTAACATACTTACATATACTTGAAAATTTAAGTGTACCAATTAAAGATAAAAGTATTCAAAAAATGATTGACATTTTACCAAGATCCCTAACTTCAATAACACTACCATACAAATTTAAACAATATCATAAAGATATTCCAAAAAGAATTGAAATAGTAAACAATAACAAAATTGTGTTTCCAGATAAAATAATATTTAAATAAAGTTATTTTTATTTGTTATTGTAAAATTAGTGTCACTTGTACTTCTTTTGATTTAAATTTTAAAATTAAAATGTATTTAAATTTTAATAATTAAATAATGTAATAATTGATGTTGATTTTTAATTGAAGATAATTGATTAAAGAATAAATCGAATCTATTATGACCTTGTTCTTTTTTTTTGTTCTTTTTGCATATATGAACTTGATATTAATGATTCCAATGACATTTCAAATTGATTAAATATAATATTCATTACTTTAATACTTGAATGAGACAATAGTTCGATTGTATTTCATTTAAATTTGATTTTAATTCTTCTTTGAATCTATTAAATAATAGTTTTACAATTTCTTTAAATAATTCTAAATTTATTTAGGAAATTGTGGTTGATGTTGTTGAAGTTTCAATATCATTTGAAATTAATTTTATCCATTCATATTGATCATTAAATTCAATATATTCATCACTATTTGATAATTTACATTTTAATTTTTGCATAACTAGTATATAATATGATATACAGTGGAATTAACAATAAGCAATATTACAATTTTACCAATCTACCTTCAAAAATATATAATTAGAATATTATGTAGATATATAAACTATTATTCAAAGGTATTGGATATTGATTCATACTCAGTTATAGAGGTAAAGAATTTGAAATAAAGAAATTAATAATTACAATTGCACTTGTAAATAAAGTTTGGTTTGCATTTGTTTCAAATAACATTTTTGTATCTGTTGACTTTAATTATATAAATCATGGTAGTGGTGATGGAAACGATAATCATGATAAATATTCAATAATTAAAATTGAAAATTACCAACTAAAAATTTATAATAAAAAAAATCAAAATAAATAAATTATCTTATAAAATGTAACCTGGTTGGATATTTATTTATTAGCTCTGGAAACATACTCTGTTACATTATATATTTCTAAATTTATCATATTTTTTTTTCGTATAAATTTAGAAATTTAGAATTAATCATTCAGAATGTTTTAAAAATAAATATCTGTCGCAATAACGCATTAAATTTTGAAAAAAAAAAATAAAAAAAAAAATAAAAATAAAATTAAATTGTAATTTACAAAAAAACTGTTCTGAAGCTTTTTATTTTTTTATATAAAAAAGGTTTTTTTTTTTCTTCATTTTTATTAAATTCAAACACAAAATAATATGGAATATAAAACAGATATTAAATTACCAAATACAAAATTATTTATAAATAATGAATGGGTAGATTCTGGTAGTAAATTTACAACTATTAATCCAGCAAATGAACAAGTTATATGTGAAGTAACACAAGGTGAAGTTAAAGGTATGGAATGATGATAATAATAACAATAATAATTCAATACAACTTGTATTAATATTGTTATTTATTTTCTTTTTCTGTACAGATGTTAATAATGCAGTTAAAGCAGCAAGAGATGCATTAGAAAATGGTAAATGGGGTAATGGAATGTCTGCTGATGAAAGAGGTAGATTAATGTATAAATTAGCAGATTTAATTGTTGAACATAAAGAGAATTTAGCACGTTTAGAATCAATTGATAATGGTAAACCAGTTGTTTCAGCACGTGAAGATATGGATGCATGTGTTAAAACATTACGTTATTTCGCAGGTTGGTCAGATAAAATTCAAGGTAAAACCATACCATTGAATTCACAATATACATCAATGACAAAACATGAACCAATTGGAGTAGTTGCATTAATTGTTGCTTGGAATTATCCATTAATGTTATTATGTTGGAAATTGGGACCAGCATTAGCTGCTGGTTGTACAATTGTTGCCAAACCATCTGAATTCACTCCATTGACTGCATTGTATTTATGTGATTTATTTGTTGAAGCAGGTTTCCCACCTGGTGTATTCAATTTAGTTAATGGATTAGGATCAGTTGTAGGTAATGCTTTATCACATCATATGGATATTGATAAAATTTCATTTACTGGATCAACTGTAACTGGTAGATTGATTATGGAAGCTGCTGCTAAATCAAATTTAAAACCTGTTACTTTGGAACTTGGTGGTAAAAGTCCAAATATTATATTTGAAGATTCAGATATTGATTATGTTACATCATGTGCTAAAGATTATGTGTTTGGTAATAATGGTCAAAATTGTTGTATGTCATCAAGATTTTTCATTCATGAAAATGTTTATGATCAATTTATTTCAAAATTCACTGATCAAATTAAACAATTAAAAATTGGTAATCCAAATAATGAATCAAATAATTTAGGACCATTAGTTAGTAAACAACAGTATGATAGAGTATTAGGTTATATTGAATCTGGTAAATTGCAAGGTGCAACTTGTCATTTAGGTGGTCATAGATTAAATATTCCTGATTATGGTGATGATAAAGGTTACTTTGTTGCACCAACAATCTTTACAAATGTTACTGATGATATGAAAATTGTAAAAGAAGAAATATTTGGTCCTGTAGTTGTATGTTTAAAATTTAAAACTGTTGATGAAGTTATCAAGAGAGCAAACAATACTTCATATGGTCTAGCCGCAGGTATATGGACTAAAGACGTTAGTTTAGCATTAAACGTTGCAAATAAATTAAAAGCTGGTAGTGTATGGATTAATGATTATGATGCTACAAATGTACAAGTACCATTTGGTGGTTATAAACAATCAGGTATTGGTCGTGATTTATCAGAGTATGCAATTCAATCTTATTTATCAGTTAAAGCCATTACAATCTCTCATAAAACTTTATATTCTCAACAACAACAATAAAATAAATAAATAGTATGTATATTTGGTATCAAATTTGATTGTGGTTTGTTTTATTTCTTTCCTAAATTTTTTAATTCTTTTTCTCTTTTTTTTAATCTAAAGACATAAGTACCAATTACACCAAGACAGATGGCGGCAGCACCACCAATCGATACACCAGTTGCAACACGCCAATTAATACCATTTGATTGTTGGCAATTACCAGTTTCTTTACCACCATTTAATAATACAGAGAAATCAGGATCAATGATTGATTGAGTAGAGAAGTATGGCAAAGAGATACCAATGATTGAAGTACCGGTTGATGAACTATTTGAAAGTATTTCAATATTTGCCAATAAATTAATTGAAGAATCAATTTCAGCACCTGATATAAATCTAGCGACAATACCAGTTTCTTTATTTTCAGTTGTTGTCCAAACATGTTGATTATATGATGTTGTAATTGTATTACTAATTGAACATTTATCAATATTTTCATTTACTATTGAAGTTTCAGTTTGTACTACTATTCTTAATGTATCTAATTTTGATTGGAATGGCTATTGTTTGGTAGTTAATGATAATTTTAATGATTCTGCTGGTATGATAAATGATGAAGATGCAAATGTAATATTTTTAGATTGTTTAAAATATTCAAATGTTGATTCTAAATAACAGTTATTGTCCAATGTTATATTGAATTTCCATTTATTTAAACTTGATTCTATTGACCATGATTGGTTATGTAATGGAATTGAAGTGATTATTTCATTATGGAAATTTAATTCTTCAATTCTAATAATTTTAATTCTATAACCAAATTCATTTCCATTACCAGTACCAACATCAATTGATGGTGTATCAGGTTTTGTAGGTGGATATGAAGGCTCTAATATAACTGATGTTTCATTACATGATACACCTGCGTAACCATCAATACATATACAACCACCTGGTGAACAGATACCTTTATTATTACAATTATCTTGACATGTACCTAATTCCATTGTGGAATATTTGAAATAATGTATATTACTAATTGGTAATGAGTCAACTTGTAAATCAATTACTCTTGAATGAATACTATTTGTTAATCCTAATTCACATGTTAATTCAGTATGTGATATTACTACAACTTGACCACATGACAATTCACCAATGGTTACAATAACCTTTTCTGAAACAGTTCCAAAATTATCACCATTTATAGTTAATAAACCACCATTTGCATATAATTTTGAAGTTGATGAAATCATTGGACTCTCATAAACAATTGAAAATGTATCTGTATTTGAAATTGTTTCATTTGAAATTGAAATAAAATTATAATTTCCTGATCCAACTGGCATTTTAAAAGTAATTTCATTACTACTTGATTGTGGTTCTGATAATATTTCACAATCAATTGAACTAATTGTTAATTTAATTGTACCTGAAGTTGGTAAATTTCTTCCATACAATGTTACATTTTGACCACCTGATGTTTTTGGATTAATTGAAGCGTTATAAATAAAAGGTGCTCCAATAAATTTGAAACTATCTGATTTTAATGTATCTGATGTTGATACTTTAACAATACCAATTACTTCTAATCCTTGGTTTGTTTTACATTCAATTTGATTAAGATCACCTGTTTGATATTTACAATCAACAATTGTTAAACTTGTATCATTGGTAATTGTTACAATTGAACCTTCAACGAAATAATAACCTTTTACAATAAATGTAGCAAGCTCATTTGCCTTTTGATAGAATTCATTTATAATTGGTTTTGGTTCACATGTATATGGTGTTGAATGTGAATAATTTGTAATACATTCACAAGAGTAAGTACCATTTAAATTTTGACAATTTGTATTTGTGCTACATTGATTTTCATCATTTGATAAACATTCATTAATATCTTGACAGTCTTTACCATTTGAAATTGAAATGAAACCAATTGGACATAAACAAACATAATCACCTGGTTTATTTTCACATGTTGTAAAATCACCTGTACATAAATTAGTACTCAATAAACATTCATCAATGTCATTACATGATTTACCATCCTCTGATAATGTATAACCGGTTAATGGACAAATACAGGTATAATCCAATCCAATATTATTAACACATGTTGCAACACCAGTACATAGATGAGTACCCAATAAACATTCATCAATGTCAATACATGATTTACCATCCTCTGATAAATTATAGCCATCAGTTGGACAGATACAAGTATAATTTGATCCATAATTATTTACACATGATGCAACACCAGTACATTCATGAGTATTTGAAGTACATTCATCAATATCTAAACATGCTGTTTTATTTACTGCCAATTCAAAATTACTTGGGCATGAACATGTATAACCACCTAATTCATTTGCACAAATTGCATTACCTTGACATGAATTTGGAACAGATGTGCATTCATCGATATCACTACAACTTTGATTATCTGATGATAATAAATATCCTGGATCACATGAACAAAAGAATGAACCTGGTGTATTATTACAATTTGATTCGCCACATACTGATGGAATAGTTAAACATTCATTAATATCATTACATGATTTTGAATCTGTTCCCAATTTAAAACCATCAACACAACTACAAGTAAATGAACCTGGTATATTGGTACAATAATGTGCACATCCTGATGTACCCAAAGTACATTCATTATTATCTAAAAAATAGTAAATATTTAATTACTAAATATATTATTTAAATTTGTAAATTACTTACCCGCACAAGTTTTAGATGCAGATATATAACTATAACCTGATGTACAACTGCATGAATATGAACCTGGTGTATTTATACAAGTAGCAGTACCACAAATAGCAGGAGTTGAGCATTCATTATTATCAATACAGTTTCCTGCACCATTATATGAATAACCAACTGGACATGAACAATAATAACTACCTGGAGTATTAAAACATGTAGCTGCGCCACATACTGCAGATGCACATTCATTATTATCAATACAATTTCCTGCACCATTATAAGTATAACCAACTGGACATGTACAATAATAACTACCTGGAGTATTAACACATGTAGCTGCGCCACATACTGCAGATGCACATTCATTATTATCAACACAAATACCTGCACCATTATTAACATAACCAGGATTACATGTAGCCCAACCTGAATACCACCTAAACCACGAGCGGCACATGAATTTGCTACAGATCCAGATGGTGATGCTTCTAAATAAAAAGTATTTACAAAATCTGAATCACAAATACCAACAACTATTTTGAAAATATGTATTTAAAATGAAATTAGTATTTTATCAAAAAAATAATAATCTAATCAGCCCAAACAGTAAAAACATACCAATATATGGACTAGAACCAGAAACAGTAACTACATATGGAGCAAGTGGATTTTGAGACATTTGAAATTGTGGATATGCTCCACAACCAAGTAATAATCATTTGATTGACATTCATAAAAAACTACTTGACCATTAACCAATGGTACTGCATTGAATGAATATCTATTTATTTTGTAAATAAATTGTACTATTACCAATCAATATCATTAAATATAATCCTATTAATACTCACGTGATAAATCCAGCTGGACATGGAGAAACAGTTGCACTATACCCTAATACAAATTCGAGATGAAGTACATCATTTGGATTAACACACTATTTTAAAACAATTTTTATTAAATTAATATATTATTATTTTTATTACTATTATCTACACACTATTTGTAATAATATTACAATATTTCTATGATTAACAAAATTCCAAAAAATTTCCAATTTTTTTTTTTAATAATTGTTTAGATAAAAAATACTCACAAATGCAGAAGAAATAATTTGAGAATATACATAATTCCCATTTAAAAAAATTAATACAAAACAAATTAAAAAATAATAATAATTAAATTTCATTGTTTTGTATGTTTATTATATATATATATGTATATTTATTTAATGTTTAAAAAAGTGAAAATAAAAAAACCATATTTTCTGAAAAGCTCAGAAAAAATCAAAGACCATCATCTACAACATTTATGATTATTATTCCAAAAAATAACAAAATAAAAAAAAAATGAAATCTACCATTATCTAGATAATATTTGGGATATTTTCAAAATGCGCAAAAATTATTGTGGGATATTTTTTCATTACTTGTAAAAATTACCAGGTTTTTGTATATCACCTTCGTGGTTATTTTATGAATCATTATTACAATCATTCAAATAATAAATCAATACCTCAAAACAAATAATAACTATTATTTTATTACAATTTAAAAGATAAATTATTATTTATTTATTTTATTCACTTTTTTTTGATTTGATAAAACATTTTAAAAACTAATCGTATTTATTTCTGAAAAATAAAAGACTAAATAAATATCGTGCGATATGTGGTTGCAAAAAATAATAATAAACTATTTTTTTATTTTTTTTTGAAGCTTTTGTTTTATTTTATTATAATTTTAAAAGATTATTGGTTTTTATTGATTATTATTATTGGATTATTTGATTATTTGATTTGCTTTTTTTTTTACTTGTTGATTACATGTTCCAGTGTGGGATTTGTTTAATAAATAAATTGTTTATTCATCTTGAGTATCAAGGAAAAAGTAATTACCAGCATTCTTTTGTTCAGTATCTTTGATAGAGTTGAGTTTATTGATACGTGGACGATAATTTGAAGGATCTCTACGGAAAGTGATTTGAAGTGATTTAAGGAAAGTATTCATACCAGATAATAAAGATTGTGGAGCATTTGCAACACAATGAACACCTGGAATACCATCGTAAACGATAACACGATCAGCTAAATAAGTTGCCATAATGAAATCATGTTCTACAATGAAACCAGATTTACCAGCATGAAGAATGAAACGTTTAATAACTTTTGAAACAATAATACGTTGTTCTGAATCTAAATATGCTGATGGTTCGTCAATAAGATAGATATCTGCTGGTAACCCTAAACATAATACAATTGCAACACGTTGTAATTCACCACCTGATAAATTCAATACTTGATTATCAATAATATTTTCAATGTTTAATGGTTTAACTACATCTGATACAAATTGTGGATGAAGATATGTATCACGAATACGTTTATGAACTAATTCTCTTACAGTACCTGTAATAATTATATGATATCAATATTAGTGTCTTTATCTTTTTGTTGTTATATTAAACTAATAAACATATATATGTATATGGTAATTACCTGGGAATTTTGGATCAATTTTTTGTGGTTTATAAGATACATTTAATTCAGGTACTTGATCTTCAGTATCTGAAGGCATTGAACCAGCAAGCATTTTAATGAAAGTAGTTTTACCAGTACCATTTTGACCCAACATAACAATGATTTCAGAATCTGTGAATTCACCTGCTCTAATTTCCAATTTAAATGTATTTAATGTCTTTGTCATATTTGGATACTTGTAATTGCAATGTTTTTTAACTTCTTCTTCATTTTCTGCAGTTTCAGAAAATTTAAATGTTAATGCATCTTTACGGAATCTCATATTCTCTGTTGGAATATAACCACTGAGGAATACATTGATACCTTCTCTAACTGAAAATGGTAATGTTACAACACCATATGCACCTGGTGCACCATAAAGACAACAAATAAAATCTGATAGATAATCCAATACACTAAGATCATGTTCAACTACAATAATATAACGTTGTGCTTCAATTAAACTTCTAATAACTTGTGCTGCCTTTAATCTTTGTTTAACATCTAAATAACTTGATGGTTCATCAAACATATAACTGTAATAAATAGGTGTATATGTATGAGTATATATGTATTACTATTACTATTATTATTAACTATTACTTACACATCAGCTTTTTGAATTGCAACTACAGCAATTGCAAAACGTTGTAATTCACCACCAGATAATACTGGTACAGACTTGTGAAGTGCTTCTTTTAAGTCGAGATTATCAATCATATCTTGTTTATTATCTTTTTCAGATTTTGCGTCGAGAATTGATTGAACAGTACCGGTAACTGCTTTTGAAAGATTATCAACGTATTGTGGTTTAATGAGTGCTTTTAAATCTTCACCAAGAATACGAGTAAAGTAACTTTGAAGTTCAGAACCACGAAAGAATGAAATAATTTCTTCCCATGTTGGTGGATTATCGTATAATCCTAAATTTGGTTTTAATTTACCTGCCAATACTTTGAGTGCAGTTGATTTACCAATACCATTTGTACCAACTAAACCTAATACTTGACCTGGACGTGGTGTTGGTAAACGATGTAATTTAAATGAATTTGGACCATAACGATGTGTTGTATCTCTTGATAAATTCTTTGGTAAATTAATGATTTGAATTGCTTCAAATGGACAACGTTTAACACAAATACCACAACCATTACAGAGTTCTTCGGAAATGTATGATGTTTTAGATGTTGGTTTAACCTCTATACAAAGTTTACCCATTTTAACAACTGGACAATTCTTTTTACATTCTTGACTACATTTCTTTGGTTTACATCTATCTGCATTTACAATTGCAATTCTAATTGCATCATCATTACTAGTTGACATTGTTATTGTCTTTGTTATTTGTATGTGTGATTCAAATAGAAGATAGTAAAAACACAAAAAAAACATTTAAAAAAAATTTTAGTTATTTTTTCAAAAAAAAAAAAAAAAAAAAAAAAAAAAAAAAAAAAAAAAAATTAAAAAAAATCAAAAAAAAAAAAAAAAAAAACTAAAATTATCGATATCATATTAAAACTACATTTTACTTTTATTTATTTTTAAAATGTCAATCGTATTATTATTTTTTTTTTGTATACTAGTTTTTTAATTCATTTTTTTTTCCCATATCGGTTATACCCCTATCAACATTATGTTACTTATTTCATAATATTATTATATTTATTGTATCATTGGTGTTTTATTATTGGTGAATATAAAGGTTGATTGGATGTATCAAATCATTGTGAACAATATATGTATATGAAGAGAGTAAAGAGTGAGAGCATCCTATAACCAGTTTCAATGAACCATACAAGTTCAGTCGCGGTTATAAGGTATCCCTCTCTTCTTTAACATATATACACCCAATGTTTTACTTGTTAGGGATACCCGCCACAATGTAACTCAAGCATGGATCATCAGAGTAATGCGTCACACTGCCCTAATGTAGGATAACATACACACAACTGAATCATCTCCTGCTGAATCACATGGGTCCTTAATGTTTACCCATTTACCATTCCAATTTTATATTTCCCATTACTATTTATCATATTCCATTCGCTATATTATTATTACTTTACCTACCATTATAAATACTTGCTACTTACCCACCCTACCCTACCACATGTATTTTACCATTACCAATATTTTCACTCTTGTATTCTTCTAATTTATTAAATGAAAAATTGTTTGCTTTTTGAAAATAAAAAATTGTGTTATGGGAACTGCAATTATTGACAATTTATTATTAAATTTCAATACTGTTTTATTTTCAATTAATATTTATTATTATTTATTTTTTTATAAATTTCTCGAGATCTTGTTTACATATTTTATATTGGCATTTGATTTTTTTTTTATTTTTTTATTTTTTCAAATTTCTTTTAGCGATAATGGAATATGGCAATTATTAATGGGAAATAGGAATTTGTAATAATAATATATAGTGAATGAATATACAAGTAATAATGTGAAACAGGAATTTATAATAGTAATATACAGTGAATGGGAAACAACAAATATTATAGCAAACACCAAATATCAAATATCGAGGGAAAAGTTGACACGACATACTACATGGCACCTGAAGTGAGATTAAGTGTTGGTCAAGTTTCTACCAAATCCGATATATGGAGTTTAGGTTGTACTGTTATTGAAATGGTTGGCGGTAATTTAGAGGATATGTATAACTTGGTATACTGTTTTTATTCAGTGGTAAGACATTACGATTTAAAATCTTTTTAAAATGAAATGAACTTTTTAGTTTTGATATAGAATCGTCAGCTAATTCTGATCCATAACGGGTGATGTCAAATTCATTTACTTCTAAACATACAACAGATTCTGGTAAAGAATTTCAAGTCATTTGAAATATATTCGGGTATTGTAGGAGTTCCCAAGTTCATGAAGAATAATAATGAATAATATTAGAATAATAATAAACATTTGAATATCTATAATCTTTAATATCTACTTTTAATTATTGTTGTTACAAATTGACAGTAATGTTAGTATAATGAAAACAATGATGTATACGCTTATATATGTTGTGTGTGAGTAATGTACATACATTATAATTTTTTAAACAAGCATCTTTTAATACAGTTTTATATTTAACATAATCTGTAATTGATTTAGTTACTCTTGGTGATAATACAAAAATTTGATGAAAAAAAAAGTTAATATTGATAACAAAAGTATTAATATTTAACAAAACAACATATATTTGTTATCCTTTTTTTTTAAAAAAGATTAATTAATTTTGATGTAAACATTTTTATTTAGAAAAAGATATAAAAAAATAAATTTTTAAATATTTTATCTGTTAACTTTTTTCGATCAACAGTTTTTTATTTTTTAGGTATTATTTTGTATGATAAATAATATATATGAATTACAAATTTATTTTAACAAACAAAAACACAATTAGATAAAGTTTTTAACACTATAAAAAAATAGTTTAAATTTTTATCCGTTACAAATAATATTTATTTAAATTATTACTGAAGACTACTGATAATAATTATCCGTTGGAATTATTTTTAAAAAACTAAATCAAAAGTTTGATCAACGACTTAAATTTCAAGCACATTCCATAGCACATCACTTTAACATAACGCGCAAAATTGACATTTGACTTATCTTTTTTAAAAAAAAAAATTTGTGCCGTGAAAAATTCAAAAACTATATGGCAAAACATTGTGAGTGGGCCTATATAAGCTGACAAAAATATTAAGACATAACCATACAAACAAATTTTTAAAAAATACATAAAAGGTATGTTACTATTACAATACAACGATGAGACAAAGCGTTACTATCTATTTTTCATTGCACGCCGCACATGTCTCTAATTAGTATTTACACACACTTGATATTAATTTTAGTATTTTTATTTTCTGAACATATATAGTCAATTATTTTATTTTCAAATTCCATATATATATAAATAAATCAAAATGAGTACAGCACAATCAAGAGGTGGTAAAACTGGTGGTAAAGTCGGTGGTAAAGTTGGTGCCAAACGTCATAAGAAAGCCCAAAAAGAACATAT
>JABXES010006828.1:0-22980 GCA_013375695.1 Dictyostelium brefeldianum | reverse complement strand
TTAGTTTGTGTTTAAACTTTATGTGATTATTATTATTATTTGATATTGTGGTTAATAACATACACCATCTCTATTTTGTTGAACTTGAGGTAAAACATCACCAACTGTTCTTTCAACTAAAACACCACCAACCATTCTAAAACATTTTCTTGTTGGTTCTAAATATTTCATGGATCATTGTATGAAGTGATACTTTAGTTTCACCCATTTCCAAAAGATCATAAATTTTTGTTTAAAAACTTTTAAACCTAGGTATTATAATAATTAGTGTTATGTACATTATTTTTTGTTTGTTATATCGTTACATACCCTTAATTCTATTATATAATACGTCTGAGACAAAGAGTATCTGAAATATAGGAGACAGTAGCGTTGATAAGTCGAGGGATAGAAAGAAATGGCGGGGAAATGAAGGTATTGGTGATAGCCTGTTTATATTTATCGCAGTGAAACTATTTTTGACTTCATTAATCATAATCGTGCTATTTCCAGTGTTGTCTGCTTTAAAATCAAAGTTGATTTTTTGATTGAGGTCTGTCAGTTCAGTTGGTTTGAAAACAAAGACGTTCCCCTTTAAAAAATTCGATAATTCTAAATCTTCAACCATACCTTCTCTGATACACATTCCATCGACTTGAAAGGTCTCCAATTTATCAAACACTTTAATATAACTTCTCTATAGTATGAATATGTATTAATTATAAAAAAGCACAATAACTTCAAAGGTTTGACCATTCTTTTGCCAATGTTACAATTTTTTGCTACAAAATTTTGAAACTTTTGTCAAATCCTTTTGGCCATTTCTATAATTTTGATTCAATATGACCAGGTACAAATACAAATGACATTGATGAGTTTGTACTTTCTTGGAATACCTAATTCTTAAATAATGATGGAACTGATGCAATATTATTCTTGTTGTTGGCGGTGGTGTTAGTGGTATGTTTGTTGATTCCATCGTCTTTATCTGATGTGTTCTTGTGACCGAGCTGATACACATGTCCAATAAACCTTTTATAACATTTTCTTCTGTATTTAAACAATCTTCAATCAATGAATAAAATAAATAGTTGCCTTGCTTGAATTCTTGTATACCAATGTGTTCCTGTGTATATAATTCACTAATGATCTCCATTGAATACTTTGAATCACTAAAAATGAAAATGTACCTTAAAGATTTGAATGAACTTTAAAGTCATAAAATTAATTAAACTTGCTGAATAACTTTGAAAATACTTCCTCTACTTGAAAAAAGTGGAAATACAGATGATATGTCATCAACACTTGCAAGAGAAACTGAGCTTTCCCAATCAAAACTTGTTACTCTTGGCAAGTGTCTCATAATGGCTATAGAACGATAAGGAACAACACTTTGATGATTAAATGAAATTGATAAAAGCTGTGAACGATCTTGAAAATCCAATACATAATTATCCAAATGATTATTCTTCTTTGTTTTATTTAACATTTCCCCTACAAACAACGAAACGTGTATAATTTGCTATAATATTGCTTTATATGTAAGTGGATTTGTTGTAAACACTTTATTCATCTGGGAATTCTTCGAAAAAGGCTCTTAATGTAATTTGACACAATGATATTGTACCAATGTAACCCTCTGACTCCAACGACTTGATAGATTCCATAACCATTGCCATATTTTTTGTTAAACTATCGTCAAAAATTTCTTGAGTAATTGTGTTGGCATGGTATGGCGCAAGTTTTGTTAAAAATGATAATTCTGATTCACCCCTCGCTTTGTTTTGATTTGAAGCTTAGAATTTTTATAAATATCTCTTAGTTAATTTGTTCTTTCTTTTTTCTTCAATGACCTTTTACAAATCAAGTTCTTTATGTATTTACATGACTATTCTTGATTAATTCAACTGCCACCTTTATGTATTAATCTAAAACTTTTTCAATTTCTAAACAACCAGTTTTAACCTCCATTAGGTGGTCATTAGATGCATGTATCACAAGCTTTAGTCTATGAACATCCTTATGCTTCGTGAACTCGGAATGCTTTCTTGATCTATATAGAATTTATGAAAAATAATTTGTTTCAATTGAATCTGCCACGTCATCAATTATTGCGTCTACTGATTGTTACCATCATCATTATCACTTGTATCACCCAATTTGATAATTAAAATGACTACTAAATTTAAATGATTCTAATTGGTTCAGTTGAAGTGTTGAATCTTTTTCAACTATTGGACATACATTTTCCATTGATTTGAGTGAATTTGGTATATTTAAAAAACTAGTTGGTACAACATTACATGAAAATCCAAATTTTTTTAAGCCTACTGTAATACACTTCCATCAAATTTATATTTCAAACCAAAATAAATCGTCTCTATTTAATGGTGGTTTCATATTGGAAATACCAGATAATACATTTGTATCATACATTCCAACTAAAGAACAATTGGAATCATTTACAAGTGATTATTGTATTAGTATATCTGGTTTCAATAAAGATGTTGCGCCTTCAATAGTTGAATATGGAAATAAAGAATTTATTGTTTTTTAAATTGTATATGTTACAGTTAAGTTTGGTGGTAATGCTTTTTCAGAAACTAGGTTGAATCTTTTTGAATAGTTTGATGAAATTATTAAAGTTTTTAAAGATTGTGGTAATACATTTTGTTTGATAATTGGTTGACAAAAACTACCAGATGCAAATTCTAAATGAGTAAGGGATGATGGAAATAAACCAACTATATCAACTGATTGATTGAAACCTGATCCTTTGGTGAATTCTAACTTTTTTAAACCTTGATTTAACATTCCAACTTTAAATGGTTGATTAAAATATTGACTTGATATAATTAAATGTGTAAGCGAACAAGGTAATGATCCAATTTCAAATTTAAAAAATTTTGAACCTGAATACACATCCAATAGTGTAATTGAGTTTGGTAATATATTCTGTTTTAATGGATACCCAAAACCATATGATAATTTTAAAGATGAAACAGAATTTGGTATTACACCTTCTAATAGTGGATTATCAATTGTTGCAACTCTACCAATTTCAAGATTTGTAATTGAATCTGGAAAAAAACCAACTTTTAATGAACCTTGTGCTTGGAAATTATCAACTAAATTTATATCCAATAATGCATTTGGATTATAAATTAATTTTGTTAACCCATTTGGTAATGCTCCATGAGCAATTGGTGTGTTTGATGAATATAAATTAAATTCTTTTAATGATTTAGGTAATATATCAATACCAATTGAACCTGCTACTAAATTACTATACAATGATAATTTTGTTAGATTATCAGGTAATGATGACGATGATTCCAATGTTAATTTAGTTGAAAATAGTGTTAAACTTTCAACTGAATTTGGTAATGTTCCAGCTGGTATAATTAAATTTCCATTTGAACGTGATATACATAATTCTTTTACTGAAGATGGTATTATACCAACCTGTAGGGTATGTTGTTCTGGATGTGATATCTTTAATTTTGTTACACTTGATGGAATAACACCAATTGATAATGTTTTAATATAACCAATCATATCCAATTCTAATATACCATACGGTAAATCATCAACTTTTAGTTCATTATTACCATTATTCCAACTAATACTAAATACCAATTCTTTTAATTGTGAAGGACGTGGAAATGTTTTATTTGCAATTTGATAATTAAAACTACGAGTAAATTTAATTGATTCTAATTGGTTCAGTTGAAATGTTGAATCTTTTTCAACTATTGGATGTACATTTTCCATTGATTTGAGTGAATTTGGTATATTTAAAAAACTAGTTGGTACGACATTACCATATGAAAATTCAACTTTTTTAACGCCTTCTGGTAATACACTTCCATCAAATTTATATTTCAAACCAAAATGAATTGTTTCCAATACACCATTAACTGGTAAATCACCTTTTTTTATTTCTTCATCACCTGAATAATATATGGTTTCAACATATTCTAAATGTTTATAATCTTTTAAATCATCTAAATAATAAAATGTTTTACTTTTATTCTCTTTATATATTGTATGATATTTATATATTTCTTTTCTTATTACTTTATTTCTCCATATTTTTAAAAATAATTTAGAATTATCTATATCATTTTCCATAATATTTATCTTTTTTTTTTTCAAAATCAAAAAAATTAAAAAAAAATCAAAAAAAATCAAAAAAAATCAATAAACAATCAAACATAAATTTAAAAAGGATATTTAAATTACCAAAATACAATTTGTTTTAAACTAACAATTCTAAAAATAAAAAAATAAAATTTAAATTCATTGAAAAATTTTACAGATATTTATCGGTTGATTCATAAAATTTTCTAACATTACAAAACCACGATGTCATTTTTTTTTTTTTTATGTAAATTCTTTTTTTTATAAAAAAAATATAAATATCAACAAATATAAATTTATATATTTATATTTATATATAATGTTAAATCATATTAAAAATTATTTTACAAAAAGAGAAGAAAAGAAACAATTACAATCCGAGAGAGAAACAGAAGATGACACAACATTTAATGTTAAAGAAGAACATAAAACACATCATTTAGTATTATATTCATGTAATGGGTGTTCAGGACAAATTGCACCGCCACAAGAAGAAAGATGGGCATGTAATGAATGTCCAGGATTTGATTTATGTAGTAAATGTTATAATAATGAAATGATATTGGTGAATGGTAGTAAAGAAGAAATTGAAAAGTTGACAGCCGAAGGATACAAACCAATTAAACATTATGACGATGCACCATTACCACATTTATTAACTAAAGAACCATTAACTCAATTTCAATTGGTTTATTCATTACGTGGTACATCAACATTTGAAACAATGAAAAAAGTATTTCATCATTTTGGTACAAGACCATGTTTAGGAACGAGAAATAAAGTGGAAATATCACCAGAGTGTCCATTAGGTTTAACAAATTATAATTGGGTATCATATTCAGATGTTTATAGTAAATCTATATTGTTGGCAAATGCTATCACTCAGTTTATAGATAGACGTGATTTCATTTCAATTTATATGGATAATTGTTTAGAATGGTATTTATCAGATTTTGCATCATTATGGGCAGGTTTAGTAGTAGTACCGTTACATCATGCTTCAAATAATCAAAACCTATTGGAAATCTTATCAAATTCAGAAACAAAATGTATATCATGTTCAGCAGAATCATTTCGTAATTTAATTGATCTTTATCAAGATGGTAAAATGAACTCAACCGATAAACCAACATATATTAAATTAATTATTCATAAAGAAGATGAATTTGATCAATTGATGGTTGATAAATTACCAGAGGGGGTAGTGTTTAAAACATTTTCAGAAATGATGAAATTGGGTGAACTAGTTGATCCACGTTATCCATTTACACCGATTGGACCAGGTGATTTATCATCCGTTGCGTATACATCTGGATCAACTGGTGTACCAAAAGGTGTAATCAAACTTGACTCTACATTTAATACATTGATAAATAATTCATTTACTCAATTTCCAAATTCTGTTATTTCATACAATACATTATCACATTCACAACGTTTATCAGATTGGAGATACATATTTCAAGGTGGTAAAGTTGCAATTTATTCAGGTGATATGAATAACCTATTCTCTGATATTGCATTGGTTAGACCACACTCTTTTTGGGCAGTACCTAGATTTTGGAATATATTATTTGCTCAATTTAAAAATGACCTTAAAGAATACCGTGCTAATAATCCTGATATCGATGAAAAAGTAGCAACTATTTATGTATATAAATCAATTAGATCATTACTCGGTAATAGAATTTCAAATTTAGTAACTGGTGGTGCACCAACTTCACCTGAAGTACTCATGTTTATCAAACAATGTTGGAAAGATATAAACGTTTCAAATTCATTTGGTTTAACTGAAATATCTGGTGTTTGTGTTGATGGTGTTATTTCTGATGAAGTTGAATATAAAATTGAACCTGTACCTTCATTTGGTTATTATCCAACAGATTTACCAAATCCTAGAGGTGAACTAGTAGTAAGATCATCAACAATGTCACCAGGTTACTATAAAAATGAACAATTAACATCTGAATCATTTGCAGGTGGTTGGTTTAAAACTGGTGATATTGTTGAATTACTTGGTGTAAGAAGAATTAAAATTATTGATAGAATTAAACATGCATTTAAATTGGCAAATGGTGAATTTGTTACACCAGAACCATTGGAAAGTCATTTTGTATCATTATGTATAAATCAAATGTTTATCTATGGAAATTCATTAAAAACATTTTTAGTTGCAGTTGTCAGACCATCAGATTACTGTCTTCAACAACTTGGTCTTCAAGATACACCTCGTGATCAATTGATTGATAATCCATTACTAAAATCAAAATTACTTCAAGAAATTAATCGTATTTCATTGGAAAAGAAATTGGCAAATTATGAAATACCAAAAATTATATCAATTGAATTTACAGAATGGACCATTGAAAATAAATTAATCACAGGATCAGGTAAATTTAATCGTGGTGAATTGTATAAATATTATAAAGATAAAATCAATTCAATGTTTGAAACAATTGATAAACTTCAAGAATCATTAAGAAATCGTAATGAAAATGGTGAAAATGATAGTAATTTTGAAAATTATATAAAATCAATTTTAAATATTACCGATGACGATAATGGTCCAGATGAATCAAGTAGCAATAGTAAAATTAATTTAGAGAATTTATCATTTATTCAAATTGGTGGTGATTCATTGGGTGCTATAAAACTATCAACATTATTAAAAGAAAAAGAAAATATTGATATATCGCCAGCTGTATTATTAAATCAAGATTTTAATTTATCTTCACTTTCAAAATTAATAAATGAAAAACAATCAAATTCAAATGTAATTATAGAAGGTTCAGGTGAAATTGCAAAAATTAATTGGAATGATGAATATACATTGGATCAAGATATAAAAGATAGTATTAAATTAAAATTGGAAAAACAAAGTAATTTATTACCACCACCACCTCCCTCACGCTCACCATTGACAGATGGATTTATTGGATCAATTTTCATTACTGGTATAACTGGTTATTTAGGAATGTATTTATTAGTAAATTTATTGGAATGTAAAGAGGTTGAAAAGATTTATTGTCTAGTTAGAAATGTAAAAGATCAAGAAGAAACATTTACTCTGATTGAAAATATATTTAAAAAAGCAAATTTAAATTTTATTGATTCATCATTAATTAGAAAAAAGGTTATACCAGTTATTGGTGATTTATCAAAACCATTATTTGGTGTTACTTCTGAAACATACAATTTACTATCAAAACAAGTTGATATGGTAATTCATAATGGTGCAATGGTAAATATGGCTTATCCATATGCAAATATGAAATCTACAAATGTTACTTCAACTCGTGATATAATTAGATTATGTGTATCTGATCAATCATCAAGTGTTGGTGGTAGAATGAAGAAATTAGTATACGTTTCAACAGTTGGTATATTCTTTGGAAATGATCAATTAGTTGATGAAACAATCGCTCCATCAACATTATTTTTAGATTATGGTAATGGTTATAATCAATCTAAATTAGTATCAGATATATTGGTTAGAGAAGCAGCTTCATTAGGTTTACCTTCAATGATATTTAGACCAGGTACTATATTTAGTCATAGTGAATCTGGATTCAATAATCAAAATGATTTTGTTGGTTTAATTATTAAAGGTATAATTGGTTCAAAATCATATCCAAAATCAACAGATTATATTGGTGGTGAATTAAATTTATCACCAGTTGACTGGGTATCTTCTTCAATTGTATCAATTATTAAACATTCTTCATTTTGGGATAATACTGCTACCAACACCTCTGCTAAAATTTATCATATGGTTAATCAAAATATATTACAATTGGAACAACTTTGTAAATTTATAAATGAAAGAGTACCATTAGAATCAATTTCATATTCAGATTGGAAAGAAATTCAATTAAATTCATTTGATAATCCATTATATTCAGTTTCACCAATATTCACTAAATCAACAAATAGATTCCCAGGTGGTTTCAATAAAATAACTTGTCCAAAAACTCAAAAAGCATTAGAATCAATTGGTAAATCACAATGTAAACCAATTACAAGTGCAATACTATTAAAGTATATTAATTATTTAATTTCAAATAATTTAATTAAAACAATTGTAAACAAAAAGAAACAATAAACAATAATAACAGTTTATTGTTGTTAAATAAATTTTAATATTTTTTTTAAAGATAAATAGATAAAATAAATATATTGTTATACTAATAATTAATAAATAATATTATTTCTTTTTTTTTTTTTTAAAAGATGAAAGATTTTTAAAGATTAAAAAAAAATATTCCAATTATAAATATAATAGCTGAATGTAATAATTTTTAAAATTATTTAATATTATTTATTATTTTCATAAAGGCTGTGAAATTAAAGCACACGAATTTAATAAGAACAATATTAAACTTGACGATAATCTTGTTGATAAAGATTATATCATAGAAAGAAAGTTAGCCAACGGTAAAAAGTTTAAAATTTATAAAATTTGTTTCACTGCAGAATCAATCATGAAAACATTATCCAATGTTGGTCTACAAATGCAAAATGGTGACTCTGTAATCATCAATAGTACTTATGTTTATGGTAGTTATTCTAAATTATCAGATGATTGTAAATAAAAAAGAAACAATAAGTAGTTTATTTATGTTGTTGTTTTATATATGTTAATATTAAATTTGGCATATTTTTAGTTTCATCATTTGGAGGATCATCATTTCTTAATTCCATGTATAACGATGTACTGTTTTCAAATGAATTTAAAACCCAGTTTATATCGTTTGGTAATTGTGGTATTGTTAAATGTAATTTTAATAATAATTGTTTTGATTGTTGATTTGTTGAAAATTCTAATTTTCTAAGAGCTCTTTGATTTTGATTTAATCTTCTATGAATCAATGGCCCTAATACTTGATCACGAATATATGATAACATAGAACATGATTCTAATAATTCACCTCTTTTACATTTAGTTAAACCATTATGAATCCAAATCCAAATTCTATCTTCAAACCATTGTGATGGTTTGTTTGGCCATAATACATTTTTATTTGTTATATAATCTTGTAATACTAATTCATTGTTATTTCTTGACCATAGCACAATTGGTTTTTCAATTAATTCTGATAATGATTCAAATTTTATAAATTTTAAATCAACGTGTAGCAAGTATTGATCATTGTTGGTATGATCTTGAGTTTTTGGTCTTTGATATAAACAGATTAATAATCTTGGTTCGCCTACATGTTCACCGGTAAATGAATTTAAATAACCATTAAATTGTTTAGCAAATTCAATACGTGATGACATTATTTCTGTAAATGATTCATCTTTAACAATCAATGTTAAATCAATATCTGAAAATTCATCCATTTCATTTGTAATCATTGAACCTGCTCCTAATAATGTATCATATCTTGAATCATTTTTTAAATTTTCAATAACTTGATTTATAAATTCTTTATGTATTATTGGTATAGTTGATTTGTTATTCATTTTTTCATACAATTGTTAAAATAAAAAAAAAGATTTTTATTTTTTGTCAACCTTTTTTCTCAAATTTTATTTACAACGCCTTCAGAAAAATATTTAATAATAAATAACTATATTGAATGTTACGTTTTAATAAATGTGACTCACTTAAAAGGAAGAGCAATTATCAATTTGACCCAGAGATATTGCGTTTTTTACAACATAATGTTGTATATAGTAAATTTAGAATATTAAATATATTTATTTGTTTTATTAAAAAATTAATTTAAATCATTTGTCATAATGATGTGTATTTTAAAACACTTTGCTGGGAAAAGGTATGAAAACCGAGAGCGGGTTATAAAATAATAATTTATTTTTATTTAATTTAAAACAATATTTGCAGATTTCGAAAAAAAAAAAAACAATAAATTAAAAAAAAAAAGTGTAATATTTTTCATTTTTATTATAAACAACAATACAATCATATTTGTATAAATATCTCTTTTTAAATATCTAAAATCATAAATTATATCTTCACACATACACATAAAATATAAAAAAATGACATCAACAACAGATTTAAAACAAACATTAATAGAACAACAAGAATATTATAATGAAAGAGCAACTGAATATGACAACTGGTGGGAATTTAAAAATGAATTTGAAAGTAGTGCAAAAGATGAAGCATTTTTAAATAGAAATGATGTTTATGAATATTTCAATAAATTAATAAACAAAGCAAGCAAAAACAACAATGGAGAAAAGATATCGGTATTGGAAACAGCACCAGGTACAGGTAACTTTACAAAATTATTTTTAAATAATAAATTTAAATTACATTGTGAAGAAGGTAGTTTAGAAATGATTCAAGTTTTAAAAAGTAAATTCACAAAAGAAATAACAGAAATGGGTAATGACTTTTCAATTTCACAAACTGATTTATTCAGTGATAATTTTAATCCAACTCCAAACTCATATGATATGGTATTTATGGGTTTCTTCATTAGTCATATTCCACCAACATTATTTGACTCATTTTTCACAAAATGTAAACAAGCATTAAAACCAAATGGTAGATTGATATTCATTGATAGTTATTATCATAAAAGTTATCAACTTAAAGCACATGAATCTGGTGTAAACAATATTAAACTTGATGATAATCTTACTGATAAAGATTATATCATTGAAAGAAAGTTAGCCAACGGTAAAACATTTAAAATTTATAAAATTTGTTTCACTGCAGAATCAATCATGCAAGCATTATCTGGTGTTGGTTTACAAATGCAAAATGGTGACTCTGTAATCATCAATAGTACTTATGTTTATGGTAGTTATTCAAAATTAGCATAAATTAAATTAAAAAACAAATAATAAACTGTTTTTTATTTATGTTTTAACTCTTTGACAAAAAAAAAAAAATTATTTCATTGGAGAACAAACTTCTTTTTTTCTCAAAATTTTTAATTTTTATATCAAACAACACAATGGAAAGATATCAAATTTTAGAAAAATTTGGAGAAGGAACGTTTAACAATGAGTACAAAGCAAGGGATGTTGTTTCAAGAGATATTGTACTTGTAAAGAGAATGTGTAGTTTTACATATGGTTTATTTGATGATGAAATAAAAAAAGCATGCATGGAGATAAAATTTATAAATAATTTAAAATATTCAGATAGGTAATTACCACTTTTACTTTTATCCACACAGAATGTTGTTTTACAAACCACTGATATATCATTTTATATTTTTAGATTAATTGATATTGCCTATAGGGGTGATAAAATGTTTTTAATATTTGAGTATTTAGGTGTTAATAACAAAAATAGTTATAATAGTGATGAATATGATTATTATAAATGGATTAAATCTTTTTAACTGGAATACTATTAGTAGAGATAGTAGTAGTGGTAGTGGTAGAAGATGAAACAAAAAATTGTTTATTATATCTCAACAACATACATCACATAATAATAATGTCATTTCAACACACAAGCACACAACAATATGCGCGCGCATATTTAAAATTTCATCAAATTTCAATCGCAATTGCAATAATGAAGGTATCCTTTGCACCAATATCAGTAGTATCAATATTTTTAAAAATAAAAATTAATCATTACAATCATTCATGAACATAGTGTTGTTATTTTTATTTATTTATTTGATAGTTTTGTAAATAAATCCAAAGTTGAATTGAACGTATTACTTGAATAAATCTTATTGTTTAATGTTTCATTATGATTTTACTATTACATAGTAATGTTTTCAAATTTAATGATTATGGTGATGATTTAAATTAGTTCTACTCGTGTTCTTTCAAAGTTTGTACGATAAATGATTTACTTTTTTTTTTTTTTTAAAACAAATTTAATTATCTTTAATCACCTATAAATAAATCTTTACTTAACAAACAAGTCAAAAAAAATAATAAATTTTCGAGCAAAGCCCATAAATCAATAAAAAAAAATTAAAAATAAAATAAATATCCAGCTTATTAAAATGTATATTGATGACGATAATTGGATATTTTTTAAGATATCAAGTTTTCGTAATTTGTTCTCTTTTTTTTTCACTAAAATTTTCTCCTATGAAATCACATTTAAAGATTATTTTTTTTTCAAATCATTATTATCACACCTTCACCTTTATTCATATTACAAATATAAACAAGTAAAATTAAAAAAAAATTGTTTATATTTTAAATATATTTTTAAAAATTAATAAAATTATCAATCCAATTTCACCTCCACAAACATTGAAAGAATGGCCTATTACATAAGAAACGATCAGAACTATGATCAAGAAACACAATCATTATTAAAAAAAAGATCGCCCTATACCATTAGTTCTCTAACTAGAAAATATCCAATTAATGAATCAACCAGTAATGGTGATGAAAAAAATTCATTGGATAAATGTTTATCAATTGTTGATATCGTTTCTTATGGAATTGGCTCAACTGTTGGTGCTGGTGTATTTGTATCAATTGGTATTGCAATTAATTCATTAGCCGGACCTGGAACATTGTTATCTTTCTTGTTTTCAGCTTTTGCTTGTCTAATTAGCGCCTTTTGTTATTCTGAATTTTCAAGTCGTATTCCAGTCTCAGGATCTGCATATACTTTTGCATATGTTAGTCAAGGTGAATTTATGGGATGGTTTGTTGGTTGGAATTTAACATTGGAATATGCAATCAGTGCATCTGCAGTAGCAAGAGGTTGGATTGGTTATATCGCAGATATACCTCAAATGTTTGGGGGAGAAACACCTCAATTTATTTCAGGTTATGAAATCAATCAATGGATTAGTATCTCTCCATTTGCACCAGTAATCATCGGAATCTGTACTGTTATCCTTGTATTTGGTGTTAAAAATTCAGCTAAATTTAACATGATCATTACTTGTATAAATGTTGCCACTATTTTATTCTTTATTATATTGGGTTCATTTTATGTATGTATAACACTATAATGCACCACTATAGGGATTAGTATAGTTTTATTAATAATTCAAATATTTATTTATAGGTTGATATAAATAATTGGACACAATCATTTTTACCATTTGGTATGAATGGTGTATTTAACGCATGTTCAGTTGTATTCTTCTCCTATGTTGGGTTTGATTCGGTTACAACATTAGCAGGTGAAGTTAAAAATGCAAAGAGAGATCTTCCAATTGGTATTGTTGGTACATTAGTTATAGCAACATCACTTTACATTGGTGTATCATTGGTATTATCAGGTATGGTTAATTTTACACAAGTTAGTCAATCATCACCATTATCACAAGCTTTCCTTAGTTGTGGTCGTGAAATGAAATGGGCAGCAATTATTATTGCATGTGGTACATTAACATCGTTAACTGCATCAACTCTATGTTGTTTATTAGGTCAACCACGTATTTATTTACAAATGGCAAAAGATGGATTATTTTTCGATAAATTCTCAACATTAAACAAAAAGCAAATTCCTGTATTTGGTACTGTTTTCACTGGGTTATTCGCATCGTTGTTGGCAGTTTTAATTGATTTAGATAATTTAACTGATATGATTTCCATTGGTACATTATTAGCATTTACATCAGTATGTGCAGGTGTTGTAATAATGCGTTACAGAAATGAAGATGGTACTGAATCGGGTAAAATTCCATCAACACTTATTCTATTCCTTATATTTGTATTCTCTTGTCTTTTTGGTGCATCAAGTAGCAATAGTTGGAATTTATGGATTCAATTATCATTTGTATTTGTTATTTGTTTACTTGTTGTAAGTTTATACTTTAAAAAACAAGTATTCATTCCAACTACTTTCAAATGTCCAATGGTACCATTAATACCTTGTCTTGGTATTGCTGTAAACACTTATTTCATCATGCATTTATCTGCCGCAAGCTTTATTCGTGTTGTGGTATGGAGTATAGCAGGTTTCATCATTTATTTTGCTTATGGTATTAGAAATAGTAAATTAAATAATACAACCAATTTTAATATTAATAATTAATCAAATAAATAAATAAAAAACTCTAATTTATTACTACTGTTGCAGTAATTTATCACTTTTAATAAATTAAATCTCTTAATTTATTTCCTACTGTTATAGTAATTTATCACTTTTATTTATTACAATCAATTCAAAAAAAAGTAACCACAACTACTATTATAATAAAATATTACTTATTCATTTATTATTTTAATTTTAATTATATTTTTATTTATTTTTTTTTTTATTATTTTTTTATTTTTTTTTATTTACCAATTAAAGCTTCACGAAGGAAAGTATCTAATTGTAATTTATGGAGTGAATGTGAAGCGACAGCAGGAGAAGCGGATGATGGACGACCAGAATAAGTGATATCCAATGGATTACGACCAATATTTTTTAAAGTAGAAAGGAAATAAGGGAAAATATAATTCCAATAACCCATATTCATTGGTTCTTCTTGACACCAAATTGGTTTAGCATTTGGATAGAGTTCAAGTTGTTCAGAAACCAAATCAAATGGGAATGGATGAAGTTGTTCAACACGAATTATAGCAACATCTTTAATGTTATGTGATTCACGTGATGCAATAAGATTATAATAAACTTGACCAGTACAGAAAACTACACGATTAATTTTTTCAGGTTTGTTAATTGTATCTGGGAAAGATTCTGGATATACACGAGTGAAAGAGTCATTTGAAAATTCGGCAGCAGTGCTAAATGATTTTTCATAACGTAACAAGTATTTTGGAGTTGCAATTACCAATGGTTTTCTAAAATCACGAGCAACTTGACGACGAAGAGCGTGGAAATAATTTACAGGTGTGGAGCAATTGAGTACTTGCATATTACAATGTTGTTGTTGTTTACGTTCTGCCTCTTCTTTTGCTGGTATTTTATTTGGATCTGAATCACAAAGTTGAAGGTATCTTTCAATACGACATGATGAATGTTCTGGACCTGCACCATCGTAACCATGTGGCAATAACATTGTAAGACCTGATTGTCTCATCCATTTTTGTTCACCACTCGAAATAAATTGATCGATGATAACTTGTGCACCATTTGAAAAATCTCCAAATTGAGCTTCCCACAATACAAGTGCATTTGGATTTTCCAAAGAGTAACCCAATTCAAAACCAAGTACTGCAAATTCTGAAAGTGAACTATTTGATGGTAAAAATGTTGCTGCATCTGGTTTACCCAATTGTTTAGCCAATTCAGTTAATGGTGTATAAGTTTGATCGGTTTTTTGATCATGCCATACGGCGTGACGATGTGAAAATGTACCACGTTCAACATCTTGACCAGATAAACGAACGTGATTACCCTCTAAAAGTAATGAACCAAATGCTAATGCTTCTGCTGTTGCCCAATCGAAACCTTGTTGTTTATCAAACATATCTTTCTTTTCACGAAGTAAACGTTTAATTGTGGAATGGACTTCAAAACCTGCTGGTTCAGTGTATAATACTTTACCAATGGATTGAAGTAATGGTTGATCAATACCAGTACGACCTGGATGACCCAATTCAACTGGACTCTTAAAACCTTCCCAATGACTTTCCAACCAATCTTCTGCATTTGGAACGTGTTTCATACCTTCTTGATAACCTTTTTCATAGGATTCATGAATTATGTTTTTCATTTGTAAATATTGTTCTTGTGTGATAACTTTTTCTGCGATCAATTGATTAGAGTATTTATCAATGATTGGAGTTTGTTTACCAATTTTATCGTACATTATTGGTTGAGTGAATTTTGGTTGATCAGTTTCATTGTGACCATGTTTTCTATAGCATACAATGTCAACAAAAACATCACGTTTGAAACGTTGTCTCCATTCTGCAGCAATTTTACAAACGTGAACTACAGCTTCAACATTATCACCATTTACATGGAATACTGGGATATCGATTGCTTTGGCAACATCAGTACAATATTTAGATGAACGTGATGACTTTGGATTAGTTGTGAAACCAATTTGATTGTTAACTACAATGTGAATGGTACCACCAGTTGAATAATTTGTCAAATTTGATAAATGTAATGTTTCATATACAACACCTTGACCTGCAACTGATGCATCACCATGCAACTGAATTGCCAATGATTTCTTTTGTTCAACATCATTTGAATAATGTTGTTTAGCTCTAACTTTACCTTCAACCAATGGATTAACTGCTTCCAAATGTGATGGATTTGCAACCAATGATAAATGTACTTTCTTTCCACTACTGGTTACACGATCATAAGATGTACCTAAATGATATTTAACGTCACCTGTTGCACTATACTCTCCTTCAATTGAAATAACACCACCATTAAATTCATTGAAAATTGCTGGTAATGGTTTTCTAACTACATTTGCCAATACATTTAAACGACCACGATGTGGCATACCAAGAACAATAGATTCAACTCCATCATCTGTTGCTGTATCAATCATTGCTTTCATACCTGGAATTAATGATTCACATCCATCCAAACCAAAACGTCTGGTTGCTCTATATTTTAATCCTAAAAATCCTTCAAATTGATCTGCCCATGATAATCTTTCTAAAATTTTAATCTTTTCTTTACCTTCAAATGAAAAATGTTTTGTAGTTTCAAATTTTTCTCTTATCCAATCACACATTTCTCTATCCTATTAATATTAATATTTAAAACATGTTAATAACAAATTGATTGATTAATTGATTGATTGGTTTTTTTTTTTTTTTTTTTAATAAAAAAAAAAAATTAAAATAAGATTATTTTTTTTTTTTAATATGTGTATGTGTGAAAAAGAAATCGAAATTTTTTGATCATAGATAGTAGATTATATAGATGTGTGAATGATGATGATTACTAATTGTGTATGTTATTAAATAATATTGATACTTACTTGAATATGCATATATTCAACACCAATATCACCACAATAAGTTTCCTTTAATCTTGATAAAACTTGTCTTAAAGTAGTTTCTGGATGATTATTTGTTAAGAAACCAGAGATGAGGCCATCACCAACATAAATTGGTTTATCCATATCAGCTTCGGTGAAACCATATTTTTCTGGATTTAATTCTGCTGGTACTTCTTTAACTTCTAAACCTAATGGATCTAAATTTGAAATTGCATGACCTCTAACTTGATAAGCTCTAACTAATAATAATAATTTCATACTATCACTAACTTGTTTAATATTTGATCCCTACAAGTATGCAGTTTAAAAAAAAAAAAAAAAAAAAATCATATATAAATTAGTATGACTCGTCTTTACAGGTGTCTTTACTTTCCTTTTTCTTTCTTTCTTTCTTTTCTTTTTTTTAAATCAAATATATACTTACAGTTGAAGATGGAGTAAATGTAGATGGTGTTGCTTTTTGAGCAACTGAAGTACCAAGAGTTGGTGGTGACATAAATGCTTCACCTACTGGTGCACCTTGATCAGCTGATTCAAAGAATGAAGCCCAACTTTGATGAACTGATTTTGGATCTTTAACCCAATTGTTATACATACTTTCAATGTATGTTGATGAAGTACCATCTAAAAATGATTCTGATAATTCTTTTCTTGATTTTGGTTGGTTTGTCCCACCAACTACATTTGATGAAGTTGCAAATGATCTCTTTACAACAGCTGATGTTAAAACATTACTGTTTTTAATTGATTGTTTAATAACTGATTTTAATGTAAACATTTTATATATTGTGTGTTGTATTGTATTATTATTTAATAATTATTTATATGTGTGTGTTGTGAAAAAAAAGGGTAAAACACTGTCTTAATAAAATTTCATCTACTCCACGTGGTTTGATGAATTTCTATTATTTAGGTAATACTATACTAATACACAGGACTAATATTCCTATTAATAGTACTAATATGTCTTAATTATTAATGTTTTTTAAACTTTTTTAAAAAAAAAAAAAAAAAAAAAATATAAATAAAAAAAAAAAAAATAAAAAAAAAAAAAAAAAAAAAAAAAATTTTTACGTTTATCACCAGTTTTCACATCATTTGGTCATAAAAACACTAAAGAGGCAGGAGGTGTCTTTGCTGTTGAAATATTTAATTGTCATATTAAATAATTAATTAATTATTGTGTGTTTTGAGTGTTAAGGACTTATATGTTTATGAAAGAGATATCTAGTGATAAATGGTTCAAATAGTATGTATGTGTGTGATGTGGTGTCTTCACCCATTTTTAAAAATTTTAAATTTCCAAAAAAAAATAAAGTTGTAAATTTCGATGTCATCATCGAAAATATAAAACTAATTGTATCTTAAAAAGTAATTTTATGTATTCAATGTTTTTTGTACATATGTACAGTTATTATTATTATAACAATAAATATAATGTCACTATAACAACAGATTACACAGGGCGTTACCACAGTGTGCGATTTCTTACGTAATTTTAATTATTTTGTAGCAAAATCAAAGTGGCGAAAACGTCGGTTTTTCAAATTAAATTTTTAATTTTTTTTTTAAAAGTTTCATTTTTAAGAGAAACACTTAATTAAAAAAAATAATCCCAGTATTTAATTTGTATATGAATGCATCACACTCACTAATATTTGATAATGTTTATGTGTTTATTTGATTATTTTTAATATAACGATTTTTTCTAGATATTTTCTAAAAATATAGATATTTTTTTTTATGTTTTTTTTAAATTTAACGACTTTTTTATTTTTTTTTGGACTTTTGTGCCACACAAATAATAAAAAAAATGAATAATGATATATTATTTTTTAGAATTTGGAAAGATTTATATTTAAATAAAAAAATATTTAACAATTTAAAAGTAAATAGAATAAATGGTAGTTCATTTAGGTTTGATGAAATTATTAGTTGTAGTTGGTTAATTGATAATAATCATTTAGATTTACTTTTTAAAAAAGTTATTGGTTCAGAATACTTGGTATTTGATCAGGTTGATTCTTTAAAACATGGTAATTCTACACCGTTTTCATTCTTTAAAACAGTCAACTTTCGTCAATCATGGTTATTCAATTCACATGAATTCTATTTAAACCTTTTTAAAAATTATTCAAATTACTTTACATCAAATAAAAGTGTATTAAAAACAGCACTCTTGGCATTTATCAAATACGATTTACATATTGGTGTTCAAATATTATTGGATCGGTTTATTAATATGGAGGATATTGATAATGATTTTCATAATAAAGAAAAAGAAGTAACTGGTTTAAACTATATAATTTTAAAATCAATTTCACATTATTCATTAAATTCATTAAATGTAATACATAGTAAACTATCATCACCACCATCTAGCAATTCAAGAAAATATAAAAATAATATATTTTGGGAAAAAATATTTTCAAATAATTTCTATGGTTCACAAAGATTAAAATCACCAATTAAATTATATGGTATATTGGAATGTATGATTAATAAAATGAATATTAAATTACCGAGTATTCCATTAAAATCAAAAAAGAAATCAGATATTATTGGTGTTAGAACAGTTACATATCATTTTTTAAATATACGTATATTTAATATTACAGTATCAACATTATTGGATTGTTGTATGATACTTAATTTAGTTGGTGATTATTTAAAACCATTTCTAGAAATGTTATCAAATAAATCATATATATCACCAAAAGAATTTGAAAGAGAAGAATATAGTGAATTATTATATGAGGATAAACCAAATGAAATATTATCTATTGATAAATTAAATGAAATCAAGAGTAACTTTAAACAATTGGGTATTTTAGATATGGTAGTTTCAGATGTTAATATTGATAATCAAGATATTAAATACTTATTTAAATTAGTTATGCCATTTACAAGTTTTTATTATTTAATGGAGAATTTATCATTTTATCAAATTAAATATAATTTCAATTATTCAAGTGATGCAATTGGAATTATAGAATCATATCCAACTAGTATATCACCAATTTCATTTGGTGATTTTAATGAAATTGCGCCATATCAAAAAAATGCTATAACAGAATCTGTATCATTATTTAAATATTGTAAGCATGATAAAGAGAAACAAATTAAATTTATAAATGATGCAATTGATTATTTAAAAGATACAAATTCAAGAGTGGTATTTGAATTAAATAGAAATATAATAACAATTGAAACATTGTATGAATTATTATTTGAAATTGATCATACAGAATTCATTCAATATGTTTATAGTCAATTATCATCACCATCATCGTCATTACCAGTAAATGTATTTTCATTAATTAAATCAATTGATACATTTGATTTCATTTATAATTGTAATGGTATCGATAAAAGTAAATTTACATTGAAAATATTGGAAGAGGATATTAAAAATGATAAAATATATCAACATTTTAAATCATTTTATCCAACTGATTATCATTCAATGGTTGCGATATCAATGGATAAATTATTACAAGTTGCAGATAGAGACGAAATATCATTTTCAACAGTTGTATATTCAATTGAAAAAGGTATATTACATGCAAATAATTTCAATACAATTTGGTTTGCAATTAATTTATATGAATTATCAGCCAGTCAAATTATATGGTTAATTGAAAATACCCCATTAAATAAATATTATTCATTAGAAAGACATAGTTATGGCACCAAAAGAATTAAAATAAATATAGAATTAGAATTATTACATTGGATACACGAAAATAGAATACAAGATATAGATAGTAAAAGATGTCAATTTGACCTAGACGTATTTTGTTTATACCATTATTTAAATAATACATTACATTCAATTTTACAACAACATTTATATTCATCAACATTTCCTCAAAATTCTAAACTGGTATTTAAAGAAATTGCTAAAAGAAGTGACATAAATTCATTGAATTTAATATTATCAAAATATTATAAAAATGAAGTTTATCAATATTTAGAAAATGAAAAAAATGAATTGTATCATTTATTTATAGAGGCAACTACATATGGGTCAATTGGAATTTTTAAATACATTGTTGAAAATTATTCATTTTTACTTTCAATTCATCAACCTTCAATATGGAATATACTTTTCAATAGTACAAAAGCTGCTAACACATCACACAAATTAACAAAATCAAATTTAAATACAATTCAAAATATATTAGAATACAAAGGTCACACAGAGTTAATATTATATTTTAAAAATACTATACTTTTAAAACCAATTCAATCTTCAAATATATATATATTTTGATTGATATTGATATTAATTTATATAAAAATAAAACTATACCTAAAAATTTAAGACAAAATAAATTAAACTTTAATGTGTATCTATACTAACATTAACATTATAAATTACACTACTATTAAAGGATTTTACTGGGATGGATATAACATAACAAAACACTATGCATAGTGTAAAAATTATACATATCCACACAATAAAATCTCTAATAGTTTAATAATGGGATTCACAAAGATATTTAATAACAAACAAAATTTTAAAAATATAGTTATTTTATTTTTTTTTGGCAATTATGTGAATGTTAAAACTAATATTTAACATTTCAATCTTCTTGTTCAACATTAATGTTTCTTGAATATCATTAAACAATACTCTGATTTAAGTTGAAAATAATTGACATCTAACAGTTTTTAAATTATCAAGTAATTGATCTTTATTCATACCCAATTCATTTAAATCTTCATTTGCTTCAACTTGTTTTAAAAGTTCTGATTCCAATAGTTTATTTTTTGTAGTTGTTTTACCAACAGTTGAAGTACCACCGGCATTATTTGTAGTTGATTAAATATCTTTATCCAATAAAATATTTGATAGTTGTGATTTTTTTTCAACACCAAACTATAATTACTTTTTAAATCACCACGATCTTGAATTTTATTAAATGCATCTTTTGACTCTTTGAATACCAATCTATATGCCATTTGTTCATCTAAATCGAAATTCAAGAGATTACAATTGCATTGTTCATTGCAAATCATGGTAGTGTGGGTGATAGAAATGATGGTTTTTCACATTTCAATTTTGATAATGATAAAATAATACTTTTTACTGAATCAACTGGATTTTTAGGTGCATATGTATTATCACATTTAATTAAATTATCAAAATGTTCAATTGTATATTGTTTAATTAGAAATAAAAGTAAATCATTGAATCCAATTGATGAAATTGTTTCAAATTTAAAATATCATCAATTGTACAATCAATTAAATAAAGATTAACTTTCAAAAATATCAGTGGTAGTTGGTGATTTATCATTGTTCAGATTTGGTTTATCAGATGACCAATATTCACTTTTATCTAATTCACTCAATTTAATTATAAATTCAGGTGCTGACATAGATTTAGAATCAAATTATCAAACTTTAAAAAATGTGAATGTAAATGGTTTAAAAGAAATTATCAGATTATCAATTTCACAATATCCTCCAATTAGAATTGCAACATTTTCAACATACTTTATATTTTTAAACCAAGAATTTCCAACCAATGATGATATCAAAGAATTCAATGAAGATACTATATTTCCATCATTTGAAAATATTGATAATTTACACAGAGGTTATTTACAAAGTAAGTAGTTGCAGAATATCTATTAAAGAATGCATCTAGTAAATTTAATATTCCATCAATGATTATTTGATTACCTTCAATATTTTCAAATCCATGTACTGGTAGTAAATTTGATTTACCTCAATTACTATTACAATCATGTTATGCACTTGGTTATTATCTGTTTACAGATAATAATTATTATCTGCAAATCTAGGAAATCAACCGTTTTCTGATAAACATTATCAGTTTTTGTACGTGATTCTCCCATCTCATTAATTCAATACCAATCTCACTAATTAAATACACATCTCAATTAATAATCTCAATTCAAATAATCAAATCTATATTATTTATCACATCTCAATTATCGTTCAAATCAATATTAATACATTAGTAAATGATACTGGT
>JABXES010006821.1:0-23090 GCA_013375695.1 Dictyostelium brefeldianum | reverse complement strand
AATAAAAAAAAAAAAATTATTTAATTTTTTTTTTTAAATTTTTTTTTTTTATTAAAAAAAAAAAAAAAAAACATTTGCACTAAAAAATTTAAAAAAAAAAATAAAAAAAAAACAAAAATCAAAAAAAAAAAACGCAATAATTGACCAGTGGGTTAATGGTTTACAATTGTGTGAATTTATTTATCGGATTAATTAAAATAATTATAATTATAATAACAACAAGTTATTATGTCACCATACACTCCCACATACAAATATAAATATAACACCTCATAATAGATAGATTTCAAAGGGGATATAAACAAAAATAACAATAATAAAGTAATGGTACATTACACTTTCACCACAACACACAAACAAACTTTTTGTAACACACTGATATTATATTTAATGTTCAAAATATTGAAGTTACCCCATTACCACAACTACTTATTACTATTATTAATGTTGTTATATATCACTGGAATATTCATGAATGTATTGTCCCACATAGCCACATTAAAAAAGAATCGACGAGTTCTGGAAGAAGAAAAAGATTTTTTTTTTTTTGTTTTTTTTTTTTAAAATTTTAAAAAAATTGGTTTTTTGCTTTTAAATTTTATTTTTCCTGTCTTATAGTATCTTTTTTTTTTTTTCCTTTATTTAAATATTTTATACATATAAAAATTATTATATATATAATATATATTTTATCACTTAAAAAAACATAATTGTGTTTTATATATTTAAAAAAACATAATTGTGTCGAAATAAGGTGATTTTTTAAATAATATCCAAAAAATTCAATCAATATCAAATTCAAAAGAATTAAACGATTGCAGGGATGTAGAAATAATATGTAATGGTGATGGAAATGGAAATGGAAATGGAAACAATAACAATTCATTAATAAATAATATAATTAATAATTGTTTAATTCAAAAGATAATTGTTGGATTTTGTTGGCGTGATAAATATTCGTGTAGAAAATGGAAATTATCATTATCACTTGTATCATGGAGATTTCGTTACTTTGTTTCAATGTATTGTTCAGATAATTTAGATTTATCAAGGTCAGAGGAGACAATGACATCAGAGAAATGTATTGATATATACAGTCATTTCAAGTACTCGAAATATTCATTGTACCAACAACCACCAAAGAGATTACAAATTTCAACAAATGATTTTAAAGTGTTATTTGGTACATCGATTAGTTGTGGTAATACGTCATCTGCAAATAACGATAACTCAATATTAATATTTTCAACATTGGAATCTATAGAGCTGGAATATAATGGATACAATTTAAATAATGATGACTTATCATTACTTTTCTCAAATGTATCAACAATTAAACATGTATCAATTCAATTTAATGGTGGTGATTGTTGTTTAATTGCATTAAGTCAATTAAATAGGGTATTAATGAACTTGAATTTACTTTCATTCACATTACTATTCTTGGAGAATGATGGTGGTAAATCAAATCAAACTCAAATACAAATACCTGTAATTCAAACAACATCTTTAAATAAATGCCCATCATCAACAAGTTGTATACGGTCATACATTTCATCTAAGAATGTTAGAAATTTAGAAAAGTTACATTTGGAATCAGTTTCAGTATTTATGTTACAAGAATTGGTTTGTTCAATGCATCATGAAAGATTAAATAATTTAAAAACATTGGTTATAGTTTTTGATGATTCAAATTTATTTTCATCTATATCAAGTGATGCATTCTTTTCTGGGTTATTGAAATTACCGAAATTGGAGAATCTATATCTATCAATTTCAATTGTATTTCTAGGTATAACAGACACAAGGGAATTATTTGATGTACAATCTTTCAAACGATACTTATCATGTGAACAAACATTGAAAACACTTTCATTGGATTTCATTTCAGATGATATGAATAAAGTTTACACAAATGATTTCATCCAATATTTATTTTCGGAGAAAACAACATTACAAAAAGTTTCAATTAATACACCTATATTCAATACAATAAGCAGTTGTAATAAATTACAATCACTGTGCCTAACATACCAAGCACAATTAAATTGTAGTCAATTTCAAGAAATTGATAAACTAATTTCAAATTTATCTTCAAATTCAAATTTAAAGAAATTAGCGTTTTACAATGACAATTTAAATTTTGTAAATGTGTTCCTATCAAGACTGTTAATAAATGATCGTAATGGTCCAATTGAATGTTTAAAAGTTTCAATTGGAAAACAAGAATTTTGTCAAATTTTAAAATCACTATCACTAAATACAACACTTAAACAATTATCATTATCAACTTCAACAGATATTACAAGAGAACATATAGAATCTTTATTACTGACAGTTCAAGATCACCCGTCACTATATAAAATAACAATTGAAACTACTTGTAAAACACTATGTCCTTATTTCTTACGTAATAATTATACAATTGTTTTTAATAATATAAAGTTAAAATATTATATTTTTAGAAAATAATTTAAATAAACAAATTACACGTGTGTATTATATTACAATAACAAATATAATATTAATTTTATTATTTTCATCGTTTTTGTTGCGTAATCACCAACAAATTTTTTTTTTTTTTTTCAGATTTTTTTTTTATATTTTTACATTTCATTAAATTTATTGTTTTTGTGTGATATTTATTTATATATAAAACAATATGATTAGTAGTAGTAGATTAGGATTAAAAGTTGGAAATATTTTGGCTCAGCCAATATTATTACCAACAACCCAAAATATATATAAAAGAAATTTTATCTCTAAAAATGGTAAAATGGTAAATACCACACAAATGTCATCAAATGTATTTTCAAATAAACCAATGTTTATCAATGAATCATTTATTAAAAATAGTAATATGTCTCCAATATTTTCACCAAAATCAGTACTATTCACAAACACAAATAAAATAATATCAAATATTAGAAATTTTACAACACAACAACCACCACAAAAAAATAATAATGATCATGATAATAATAAACAACCAACACAACAACAAGATAAAGAATCAGATTTATCAGAAAAAGATGATGAAAATAAAAAATTAAAAGAACAAGAAGATGATGAAAAGAATGATCAAGAACATTTAAAGAATCTTAGTACTGGTGAAAAGATTAAATTTATGTTGAAAAAGTATGGAAAGTTAGCATTGATTGTTCATTTTAGTATTTATTTTGCAACAATGGGTGGATTTTATTTACTATTTTCATCTGGTGTTGATATAAATTTGGTATTAGACTTTTTGCATATTCCACGTGGTGCTGTCAATCCAAGTTTAGGTGTATTTGCTGTTGCATTTGCTTGTACTAAAATTTCAACATTTGTTCGTACTCCATTAACTATCATTACAGTACCATTATTAGCTCGTTATTTATCAAGAGGTAAAAAAAATTAAATAAATAAACAAACAAATGTAAAACATAATTATATATATAAGTGTATTGTTATTTATTATTATTACATGAATACTGTTATGATTGTTGTTGTAAATCTAATACTTGTCCCCAAACAGTATGAAGATTATTATACCATTTCATAAAATTGATTGTAAGGAAACGAGGTTGAGTTGATGATGGATCAGATGGACCAGCTGGATAAGTTCTTTTAATCCATTCGTTGAAAGCACCAATATGATCTTTACCTTGAACAATTACAGATTGTAATAGTGATACTGTATTTTGATTTGACAATAGTGCAGATGATTGATTCTTTAAATTTGATAATCTATACAATGTAGATTGTAATTTATTAAATACACTTTCAACATTTGGATATTGTTGTCTCATTATTTGAATTTGACCAATTTGACCATTTAACAATAATTCAAATTGATTACTTGGATTAATCAATTCTTTTTGTAATTCATTAATTTCACTATATATTGAAATTAATTCTCTAATTGTTAAATTTAAAATTGGTTGTGGCGTTTGTTGAACTTGTTGTTGTTGCTGTAATTGAATATTAAATGGCGGTGGTGAAAATGTTGACGAGGATGTTGTTGGTGAAAATGTTGGAGGTGAGCTACTATTATTGTTGTTATATTCAGTACTATGGTGTCTACTAATTGGTGGCGAATAACCTAATGAACCACTACTATTACTACCAATTGATGAATTTAAATTTCCACCTACACCAATACCACTTCCACTTCCGCCACTATATCTTTCAATTACTTTTGGTTGATTTGATTCATTATTTGTTATATTTGATTTCAATGATTGTCTTTTTGGATTTGTAATTGAAGTTGCTAATAATAATGAATCTCTATTTGAATCTTGTTGTTTAACCATTGGATTTAACATTGAATCTTTAAGATCCATTTCTGATACTTCTTTTTTTAGAGAATTTAAATTTTGATCCAATTCTTTGGTGATCTCTTTTAATATTAATAACCATTCATGTTGTTCAACAGCATTCTTAGAATAAAAGTATAAATGTTCATTACCAAGTACTGCAAAACCATATTGGTATTCTGGATCTTGTGTTGGTAACGTAATTGCATTATTCATATCCATAAAACTAATTGGTACATATCTAGTATCAATATTAAAATGTTGATAGTTTAATGTTTCACCAATTAAATTTGATACATTATTACTACTGTTTGAAGTGGTAGTTGAAGTTGATATACTTGATGATAATAAACTATTATCTTTTTTACATAATAGTAAACTATCATTAAACAAGAATAAATGACGATCTTTTAATTTACCTCGTTTTTCAAATTTCAATGGACCTTCTTTAATTAGTTTTCTATGTGGTTTAACCAATTCAATGTTTTTAGTTAAACTACTTTGAATTAGTACCATCTTTTCCAGTCCTTCTGCAGTTCTTTTACTTTCATTGATTTTCATTGCAAGTTCTTGAATTACATTTAATGCATTCTTTACATTTTCATAATCTACATGACCAACTGGTGTACAACGTAACAATTCTGTCAACAGTAATCTGTATCTAGGTATTCTTTGAACAGGTTGTATTTGTAAATCAAGGAAATCACGTTTACCCAATTGTAAATTGTCTCTATTATCCTTGAAAAAGAATTGATTCACTTTTGAATCACGTTTTTTACATTCAATCAATGTATTGGATGCATTATTGAAATTATTTATATATTGAGTATACAATTTTAAAAATGGTGATAATGATAAGAAACAATCTGCAATTGATTTACCACCTTTACCAGTAGTTGTTATTGTACTTTCTAATGAATCTAATAACTCTCTATGAACTCCATATATGACTGAACAATTACCAAAAATTGATTGAATTTCTGTTGTTGAAATAAGATCTTTTTTTACAGTTTGAAGTGGTACAAGGAATAGTTTAATCATTAGAGATAATGACTCAACGTATTTACGTTCAGTTTCAATGATTTCAGCACAACATAGTTTACGTAGCTGAATTGATTGTCTCATTTGTTTATATTTTTTTTTTGCTAACCATCCTCTAACAATTGATTGTATGAGTGTAATCTTATTATGCATATCAATTTCTGAACGTTTCTGCTTTATTTGATTCTCTATTGTTGTAATGGACGCATTTTTAACACCAAACAGTTGTTGTTGTACTACCAGTAATCTAGATTGTTCATTTTGTAATATTTCACTTAAATTTAGTTCATCATCGTTGAAATGTTGTTCTATAATTGGTTTCATCTCTTGAAGATAATCTTGAAATATTTGATTCAATTGTTCTTGTTTTTTATTTAATAAAGATTCAATTGATTTACTATACTCTTTCTTTTTGTTCTCCCATTTCTTTACGTCTAATAATAGTTCATCTGATACTTTGAAATATATTTTACTTGATAATAATGGTGGTGTTGTACTAGTAGCAGCAGTTGTTGTAATAATAGTACTAGTAGTTGTAGTTTCTATAGTTTCCAATATTGTTGTTGTTGTTGGTGGTTGTGGTGGAGCATTTGTTGGTACAGATATATTTTCATCAAATGACCTAAAATTTGTTGGTGCTGATATTACAAAATCTTTTTTCTTTATTGGTTTAGGTGGTTTGACTTTATCTATCTTTTCTTTTTTATTATCTTTATTATCTTTATCTGATTGCATCATTTCATATATATAGATAGATATTGACTGCACATGTGTAGAAATAAAAATTATAATGAGTGGTGTGTTTGTATGACTTTTTTTAATTAATTTTTGAAAAAATTTAATTTTTTTTTTTTTTTTCTTTGAACCAAAATTTGTTTTTTTGGTAATTTATAAATACTATAAAACTAGTATAAAGACAATAATAGAGATATTTTCATTGTATGGAAAAATGTAATTAGAAATGAAATATTATATACAAGATTATATAATATTCATTTGGGTAGAGTTGTCAATCATGCGTATGAAGAATTATCAACATATAAATATAGAGGTTATTTGATAAACTTGAAGTACTACCAACTGATATTCAAAATTTAGTACCATATGGTGTATCTGATTTATCATTATTTGTAGTCCTAAAATGCAATTAGCAAGTATACCAAATTCAGTGACTAGTGTATAATTTAATAGAATTACTCAAATGATCACATTTGAATGAATTATCAAATCATTAACATAATTAGTGTTTCATAAAAGTTATCAAGGTAGTATAATAGTCACAGATCAAAGTTTAGCATCACCATGTATAGCTAAATCATTGAAATTTACATTTGATTCATATGATAACGTTAAAATATTAGGACCACATTCAATACCTAAATCAACTTCATGTTTACAATTGATTATTCAAGTATCAATTCAATTTTCAAATCAATTTGAAAGTGAAATTCAAATTGGTGCATTTCCACACTTTGAAATCATTTATAGGGTGCATTTAATGATTTAATCAATGCAAATTTATTACCTGTCAATTTAACATACATTTACTTTGGTGGATACAACCAACATTTAATACCAAATATGTTTCCACAATCAATTACATCAATTAAATTTCATTTTTTTGATCACCCAATACCAGATGGATATTTTTACAATTATACAAATTTATTTTTTTGAACAACATTTATCTGGATCATCGTTTGAACAAGGTATTTACCTAGATCATTACAATCAATTTATATTGATAAAGATAATATAAACTTTATAAATTCACATCAAAACTTTTTCAATAAATATATTAGGTTTTATTCCTTTTAAAATAAATATTTTATTATAATATAGCAGAAGGGTTTTATTGTTTTTTTTATTTTGTGTTATATAGATTATGTATTGTTTTTTTTATTATTATTGTTATGATTTGATTTGATTTGATTTTGATTTGATTGATTTTTATTGATTGCATAAAGTAAATATTTTTTTAATTTCAACTAAATCATCATTTATAAGTTTTTTAGAGTTTATAGATTTTGATCTAATTTTTTGAGATTTATCAATAATGATTGAAAGATTATCATACTTTTGTTGAAGTTGTTCTTTTTCTTTTGTTTCCAATCTTTTCTTTGGATTATTATTAAATTGTTCATATTCCTCAATGATAGTGGACTTCATTGTGGAAAGTGCTTCGTGACTGGCTTTATATTCTTCAAATTTTTGAAATAATGTATCGATATTTTTTGGAATGATAGTGATATCTTTGTTGGTTTTAGTACAAGTTGAGAGGAGATTCATTAACGATTGAATGGTTGTATCTTGAAGTAATTGATTCTTTTCGGCTTCAAGATCACTGATTATAGTATCCAATTGTTGTTTTCTAATTTCCATTTGCTTGTTACTTTTTTCCATTTCTTGATTTTTAGTTTTAGTGGATTCCATTTCCAAAAGGAATTTCTTTTTCTTTGAAAGGTTTGAATTTGATTTTGTACGAAGTAATGTTGATGGTGAATGTGGAAGTAACTCAACGTACGATGCTGGGAATTTACCTTTTGCACCTTGATATTCACCTGTCCACCAACCATCAGTACCTTGATGAGTTACTTTAATGGTTACACCTTTTGGAAATATTAAATCCTTATCATCATCTGATCCTTTTTCTTCACCACCTGCAAATTCATAGAGTGAACGAGCCAATATTTTTTGTTCTGGTACCTCCTTGTTATTGAAAATGTATTGATAGTCTCTAATGAGTGAAAGTGCCAATGCATTGATAATTGGTGTATCTTCAACCAACACTTGGAAATTACCACCTTGATCATTGGAATTTTGACGATCTTTAATTAAATTTGGACCAAACACTGTGGAAAGATTGTGAACTTGCATTTTATTGTTTGCTGAATGAGTTGCAACTTTACCAACAAATGCCATTAAATAAGTGAGTACAGCAAGATTAACTGGTGGTAATGATTTTACAAGATGTTTAATCAACTTTATACGTGATGGGAAATCATCAATGGATTGAGCCGCAATGAAATTATCATATTTTTCATAGGTTAACAATGGATCTGGTAATTCACGTAAATAAAGTTTCAAAAGACCTGCAACTGCATGTGGATCAACTTCTTGAGTCAAATCAACTTTTTCACCTTTATCATATTTTGCTTTCCATTGTTCAATTGTCAATACTGATCCACTAAGACGGAATATACCAACTATATCCATTGCTTTCTTTTCAATGTAATCAATGGTTTGTAATATAATTTGTGGTATCATTTCACTACCTGAAACTGTTTTTTCAATTGGTATACCAAATACTTTTTTACTTGAAAATCTTGAATTGTTACCAGTTGTAGTTGATGATGTTGTCGATATCGATGGTGCATTAACACTACCACTTGATGGATCTAATACAATTGGTGGTATTAACCATTGTCTATATTCAATTTCATTTTCAAATTTAATAATATGAATGATTGTAGTTGCACCTGCAATTGTATGTTTTTGAGTGAATTCCAATTTGTATTCTCTATGTGATGATGGAACGGTTTTTACACAGTAATCTTTACAAATGATCATACCAGATGCTTTAACACAAGTTGGTGATTTATACCAATATAGATATTTATCGGTCAATTTGAAATAACGAGATTTCCATGACTTTTTCTTATCCAATTTTTTAAGATAACCTTCTTTAACTGGATTGATAATTGATTTAGCTGGTACTGAAAGGTTATTGTTTATATCATCGGTACCAATATCATCATCACTTCCAATTCCACCTATACCGCCATTACCACCTACAAAATATCCCATACCATTCTCCCATTGAATAGATTGTAATGATAATGCATTTGGATCATTATTATCACGTAATATAAATGGTAATGATGTATCAATATTTAATGTTTTAATATCATTATTTAAATTAATTTCTGTACAAAAAGTATTATGATATAAAATATTAGTATACATAATTTGTGATTATTATTACTATTATTATTATTACTATTATAATACTGTACCTCTTCCATATGTATATAATTTATAATCACCACTTGATCTTAATTTAAATTTACAATATGCTAAATCCATTAAATCGCTTAATGGTTTTGTGACATCTACAATTAAGTTCATTGTTTGTTTACCATCGTATACTTTAATTAATTGATATTTCTTTTTTAATTCAATTACAACGTCATGTGATCCCAATGGATATGAAGAGAGTTTATTATTTTCATCCATCCATATTAAGTGTCTCTTACCTGTTGTTGATGCTTGTAAACCACCACTACCACCAATACTACCACTTACTACACCAGATGAAGTTGATTTCTTTAATTCACCATCATTACCACTACCAGTACTACTGCTAATTGAAGCTGAAGGTATTGGTGGACCCATTCCAACTGAACCTGATAATGGTGTATTTCCTGTACTATTACTTGTGGATCCACTACCAGCATTTGGTGGTGGATCATCTGAATATGTTATTTGTAATATATGTGTTTCAGGTTTTTGTATATTTTGTTTACTTGTTATAATTGAACATGCTTCTTTAACCGTTATATTGTAATCATTAAATTTCATTATTTTATATCTCATTGGATTTCCTGGTGGAAACCCAATCTTTAATCCATAAACTAAATAATTTGATGTTGTTGTTGTTGTTTGGTTTGACATTGTTATTGTTATTGTTTATTATTTATCATATATCGTGTACACTATTATTTGTTATTATTAATATTATTATTATTTATTATTTATTATTTATTATTACATACAACTATTATTACTACTACAACAACAGTTTAAAATATAGTACTATTACACAACACTACATTCATACATACATACATACACATAAATATAAATTAATAGATAAATATATATATAAATAAAAGATGAGTTATCCACCACCAGTAGGTGATTCAATTAAATTAAAAGTACAATCATCAAATAGTGCAGATGAAGCATATGAAAATAGAGCAGTTATCAGCACACCAACATTTAAATATTTATTCCCAAATGTACAAGAAAACCGTTATACTACAAATACAAATTATATTAAAATTAGATTTGGTGCATTTGAATATATTTTATCTGCTTCGTAAGTGTAATTTAATTTATGTTTGTTTGATGATATTAAATATCATTACTATTGATCAATATAATAGCTCTTCTAACATATACAAATGATTTCGTTACAGACCACATCAATCAATGAAAACAGATTCAATTGCATTATCAAAAGCACATAGAGGATGGATGAATCTTAGTAATTTTGATGAAGTTTATGTTGAAGTTTATGATCCAACACCAAATATATGTGGTCAATTAACATGTAAAATCGATTATTTAGCAAAAGGTAAACCAGGCCCAAAACAAGATTCAAAAGAAGTTATTAGCAAGGTAATGGATAAATTAAACAATCAATACTTTTCAGTTGGTCAAGTATTTTATGTAAAATGTGATAATGGATCAATATTAGAGTTGAAAGTATCTGCTGTTGCAACCACTGAAAAATCAAATAAAGATTTAGATTGGTCAATTATTTCATCAACCACTCAAATTGTATTGTTAAAGAATGAAGGTTCACTCATTGACATTGAAACAAATGGACCATTGGTTGTAAATCAAATATTCACACAAGATTGGGATTTTGAAAATATGGGTATTGGTGGTTTAGATGCAGAATTTAGAGATATTTTTAGAAGAGCATTTTCTTCACGTATATTTCCACCAGCAATCGTTAAAAAATTGGGTGTAAATCATGTTAAAGGTATGTTATTACATGGTCCACCAGGTACAGGTAAAACATTGATTGCAAGACAAATTGGTAAAATGTTAAATGGTCGTGAACCAAAGATTGTATCAGGTCCATCCATTCTCAATAAATATGTTGGTCAATCTGAAGAAAACATTAGAAACTTGTTTAGAGATGCAGAAATTGAACAAAAGACCAAAGGTGATGATTCTGGTCTTCATATTATCATTTTCGATGAATTGGATGCAATTTGTAAATCTCGTGGTTCACGTCAAGGTGATTCAGGTGTTGGTGATTCAGTTGTAAATCAATTGCTTGCAATGATTGATGGTGTTGAATCATTGAATAACATTTTAGTAATTGGTATGACAAATAGAAAAGATATGATTGATGAAGCATTACTTCGTCCAGGTCGTTTGGAAGTACACGTTGAAATTTCATTACCAGATGAACATGGTAGAGAACAAATTTTCAAAATTCATACAGCTAAAATGAGAGATCAAAATGCATTGGACAATGATGTTAATCTTGCATCGTACGCTCATACAACTAGAAATTATAGTGGTGCTGAAATTGAAGGTGTTGTTAAATCTGCTGCTTCCTATGCATTCTCTAGACAAGTTGATACTAAAAACATTAAAAAAGTAGAGATTAAACCAGAAGAAATCAAAGTTTGTGATCAAGATTTTAAACGTGCTATCCTTGAAATTGCTCCTTCATTTGGTTCAACTGATGGTCAATTTGAATCATACGCTGAAAATGGTATTTTCAATTATGGTCCTGTATTTGCTAAATTGCTTCAATCTGGTAATGCATTTGTTGAACAAGTTAAAAAATCATCTAGAACTCCTATGATGTCAGTACTATTAGCAGGTAGACCAGGTTGTGGTAAATCATCATTTGCTTCAACATTGGCAAAAAGTTCAGAATTTCCATTCATTCGTATCATTAGTCCAAATGATATGTTGGGTTACAATGAAAGTGCAAAAGCTTCAAAAATTACAAAATTATTTGAAGATTCATATAAATCACCAATGTCTTGTATTGTAGTTGATGAAATTGAACGTCTCATTGAATACGTTCCAATTGGTCCACGTTTTTCAAATTTAATTCTTCAAACTTTGGCTGTCCTCTTCAAAAAATCACCACCAAAAGGTAGAAAACTATTGGTAATTGCAACCACTTCAAATCCTGAAATTCTCAAAGATATGGATTTAATGGATAGTTTTGCAACAGTACTCAATGTACCTTCCATTTCATCACGTTTAGAATTTAAAACTGTTTTACTTCATTTAGATTTCACTGAACAACAAGCTGAACAAGCTTCATCTCATTTTTCTACTCCAATCACTATAAAACAAATTATTATGATTGTTGAAATGGCTCGTCAAGAAGAAGGTAATTTAGTTGATAATTTTAGAAATTGTTTACAAGATTTCCAATTAAGACATTTTTAAATAATATAAATAATATAATAAATAATAAATAAAATAAATACTTAAATTTTACTTAATATTAGCAAAAGATAATAGAAATATATAAAAACACATAAAGGATTTTTAAAAAGTAACAAAAATAATTAATAGTTTACTTTGGAAGAGGATTTATGGTAAACTCAATGTCTAAAAATTCACGGCCAGAGGTTACACCCTTATAAGTAGACATTCACCTCGAATCTCTTCTTTAAAATTATTTTAGCCTTATATCAAAAACCAAAAAAAATCAAAAATTTATTATGGGAAAAGAAAAAAAATAATTTGCTTCAGTAGTTAAAGAAGAAGAAAAGTTTTTATAACAATATAAATAAAATGAATTCTATGTCTCCATTAATATTAAATAATAAATTAATTTTTTGATGATTTTTGTGTTTTTTAAGAATTTTATAAATTTTTGTGCAAAATTAATTTTTTATCAATTATACAAATTAATTTTGTCATATATCTGTTTTTTTAGTGTTTATACAATATGTCGTTAAAATTAAGAAGTTACTTAGAGGGTCTTGAAATAGATATTCTTTCTAGTTGGTTAAAGGAATTTAATGCAGATGCAAATGCAAATTGCGAGAAAAAGAATGTAATTATCAACCAGTTAATCTATGATCATTATGAATTGACTAAAATTAAATGTAGGTTTATTATGTACTGTTGTTTTTGTTATCACATAAATCACCACATTATGTCACACTATTGTTCAAATATAAGAACTTTGTAATGTTATATATATATTCAATATGATCAAAAATTAATGAAAAACACAAATATATAGATAAAAATGAAACAAAAGAAGAATATGAAGTAGATACAAGTGATGGAGAGGATACAGAAGATGAAAGATATGATAATGAATATACAAAATATAAACCAGAGTATGAAGTTTTATTTGGATGTAATGGATGTCAAAATACAATCGAAACATATAAATTACAAGAAAGATGGGTTTGTAATGAATGTCCTGATTTTGATATATGTGGTGATTGTCATAAAAAAGAAATGATATTACAAAATGGTACACCTGATGAAATTGATAAATTATTAAATGTTGATGGATACAAACCAATTGAGCATTCAGATTCATCACCATTGCCACATTTATTAACATTGGAACCATTATCACAAATTGAATTGGTTAAATATTTATTTGGTAGATCAACATTTGAAACAATGACAAGAGTATTCAAGCATTATTCAAATAGACCTTGTTTAGGGTATAGAGAGCGACATATTAATCCATCAGATGGCAGTACAACATTATCAGATGAATTCACTTGGTTTTCATATTCTCAAATTTATGAACAAACTATCACAATGGCAAAAGCATTAACATCATTTGTCAATAGACGGGATTTAATTTCAATTAATATGGATAATTGTTTAGAATGGTATATATTTGATTTCGCTTCGTTATGGGCTGGTTTAATTGTTGTACCGTTACATCATGCTACTGGTGGTTCAAATTTATTTGAAATATTATCAAATTCAGAATCAAAAGTAATTGCAGTATCAAATTCAACATTCAAAACATTGGTTGATCTTTATGAATCAAGTAGTGGTAGTGATAAATTAGAATTAATTAAAATTAAATTAATTATAAATAAAGATGAATTTGATCAAGATTTGGTAAAGAAATTACCAAATCACGTGATATGTAAAACGTTTAATGAAATGATGGAAATTGGTAGAGGCATGGTTAAACCAAAATATAAATTTAAAAGAATGAAACCACATGAATTATCATCACTTGATTATACATCAGGTAGTACAGGCACACCAAAAGGTGTAATGGAAACAGAAGCAATTACAAATCAATTATTATTATGTTTTGTAACATTTCCAAATACAACATTAAGTTTTCATCCGCTATCTCATTCGCAACGTTTATCAGATTGGAGATATTTATATATGGGTGGTAAAATTGGAATTTATTCTGGTAGTATGGATACACTAGTTAGTGATCTTCGTTTAATTAGACCGCACCTGTTTTGGGCAGTACCAAGATTTTGGAATTTATTATATTCTCAATTTAAAAGTACATACAAACAATATCAAATTGATAATCCTACCGCATCGGATGAACAATGTAGATTGGAATGTTATAAACAAATTAAATCTGTATTGGGCGATAGAGTTAAATCAATTTTCACAGGTAGTGCTCCAACTGCACCTGAAGTATTATCATTTATAAATGATTGTTGGAAAGATATTAATTTTTCAATTTCATATGGTTTAACTGAAGTTGCAGGTGTTGGTGTAAATGGTAAAATTTTAGATACAATTGATTTCAAAATTGAACCAGTTGAAAAACTTGGTTATTCTCCAAATGATATACCAAATCCACGTGGTGAATTATACGTTAAATCAAAAACAATGAGTAGTGGTTACTATCGTAATGAACAATTAACATCAGAATCATATATTGAAGGTTGGTTTAAAACTGGTGATATAGTTGAACTAACTGGTGTAAGAACAATTAAAATTATTGATAGAATTAAACATGCATTTAAATTGGCAAATGGTGAATTTGTAACACCAGAACCATTGGGTAACAAATTTCAAACATCATCTCATTGTATAAATCAAATATTCATTCATGGTAATTCATATAAAACTTTTTTAGTTGCAATTATTAAACCAACAGATAGTTGTTTATTGGAATTGGGTCTTTTCAATACACCAAGAAATGAATTGATTGAAAATAAATTATTAAAATCAAGATTGTTAAAAGAATTAAATGTATTGGGTATTAAATTAAAATTGGCAAATTATGAAATACCAAAAATAATTTCAATTGAATTTACTGAATGGACACAAGAAAATGGGTTGATTACAGGATCTGGTAAATTCAATAGAAATGAATTGTATAAATTTTATTCCATACAAATTAATTCAATGTTTGATCAAATGGATAAAATTCAACAAGATTTAAGATCTACCAATGGTGATAATGGTAATCAATTTAAAAATTATATTAAATCAATTTTAAATTTAAATAGTAACGATGATGATGGTGAAGATAATAATGAACATTTAGAGAATTTATCATTTATTCAAATTGGTGGCGATTCATTGGGTGCAATTAAATTATCATCATATCTTTTGGAAACTGAAAATATTGATATTGATCCAATGATATTATTAAATCAAAATTTTAATTTATCAACATTGTCACAATTAATAAATTCAAGTAAAGAACAATCTGCAGCATCATCGTTATTAAATGATTTAAATGAAAATTTAAAAATTAATTGGGAAAATGAAATGAAATTAGAACAAAGTGTTAAAGATGATATAATTAAATCAGTGTCAAGTAATATACAAGATGATGTTGATAATGGTAGTGGTAATATGATGGAATCAATATTTATTACTGGCGTAACTGGATATTTAGGTTCATTTTTATTATCAAATTTATTAAATTGTGATACAGTAAAGAAAGTATATTGCCTAGTTAGAAATGTAACAAATGAAAATGAAGGATATGAATTGATTGAAAGAATATTTGAAAAAGCAAATATTAAATGTTCAAGTAAATTAATTAGAGATAAAGTAATTACAATTCAAGGTGACCTTTCAAAACCATTATTTGGTGTTTCAAATGATACTTTTACAATGCTATCAAATTCAGTTAACATGGTAATTCATAATGGTGCAATGGTTAATATGGCATATCCATACGCAAATATGAAATCAATAAATGTATCTTCAACAATTGATATCATTAAATTATGTGTATCTGGTAATGGTAATGTTAAGAAATTAGTTTACGTATCAACTATTGGTGTTTTCTTTGGTAATGAATTAGCTGATGGATCTTTGATTGATGAATCTACAATTCCTTCAATTAAACATTTAAATCATAGTAATGGATATGATCAATCAAAATTAATATCAGATATACTAGTTAGAGAAGCTGGATCATTAGGTTTACCAACAATGATATTTAGACCAGGTACTATATTCAGTCATACAGAAACAGGTTATAATAATGAAAATGATTTCATTGGGTTAATTATAAAAGGTGCATTATCTTCAAAATCATATCCAATTAAATCTGATTACCATGGTGGTAAATTAAACCTTTCACCAATTGATTGGGTTTCAAATTCAATAGTTTCATTAATTAAACATGGTGAATATTGGTCCACTAGTGGTGTTGAATCAACTGCACAAATATTTCATTTAGTAAATAGTAGTGAAAATATAATTTCATTTGATCAAGTATTTCAATTTATAAATGAATCAACACCAATTGAACCAATTTCATATTCGTTATGGAAAGATTTACAATTTAATTCAACCTCAAATCCATTGTATTCTGCTTCATCAATGTTTAAAGGTAATGATGATAATTTTTTCCCTGTAAATGATTATAGAATTACAAATCCACATACTATAAAATATTTAAATCAAATTGGTTCACCATCGTGTAATCAAATAACAAAAAGTATTATACAAAAATATGTAAATTATTTAATAACAAATAATTTAATCAATCCAATTATTAATAATAATAAAAATTAATGTAATTTAGTTTATTTGTTTTTTAAAACTCTTAAAACAGTACCACAATAAATAATTTGTTTATTTGAAATCAATTTGAAAAAATCTAGATATTTTAGAAATTATTTTTTTAAAAATTAGATAATCGGTGGTGTTAAAACTTCACCAAATAATTCAACAGTTGATATTTCTAATGTGTTATTTTATTTGCGAAATTGACACAACAATTATTAAACCATGGCTGCTCTATTTAGGGTAATTGATGATTATTATAATAATTAAAATGTCAGTTGATTAGTTTGTTAAAAAGAAAAATAAATCAATTTTAATAATCATTTTATTTATTCCTTTTTGTGTATAAAAATAATAATAAAAATGTATTATATAATAACTTTTTTAATAGTAATTTTAATTTTAAATTTAATAAATGGACAAATGAGTTGTTCAACTGGTGTGATTAGTTCTGGTGAAACTTATTCAAGTGTTGATGATTGTCTTGGTAGTGAAGATGAGGCATTACATTCAACATGCACTGAATTTTGTAATAATAATTTATGGGCTTTTATTCCTGGGGTAGGTGAAGGTTGTTATACAAATGAACAAGATAATGAAATAACTGCATTTTGTGTATGTCAATTAAATTGTCCAACTTGTCCACCATTTGGAACTGCATGTCTTACTGAATGTTCAACTGGTGTTATTAGTTCAGGTGAAACATATGATAACCAAGCAGAATGCCTTGGTACTGATAATGAAGAAATTCATGAAACATGTACAGATTTTTGTCAAGATAACAATTGGTCATTTGTACCTGGATATGGTGAAGGATGTTGGATAGGAAGTAATGGTGAAGAAACTGCTTTCTGTGTTTGTCATACTGGTTGTTTCTCTGGTAATTGTCCTGAATTTGGATATAAATGTGCACTTGATTATCCTGTATGTGTTCAAGATGGTCATTCTGTTAATATCAGAGCTTTATTAGATGCACCATCAGTTGCAAGTTGTGGTACAAGTTGTTTCTTTTATGATTGGACTTTTGAATCTGGTTGTAGTTCACAAGGATGTTACATTGATGGATCAAATTTAGGTCCTTGTGTAATGACAGCAGGTTCGTCTGAATATTATTGTCATTGTGGTGAAATAACATTTAAACCCCCTGGTGATGATTTTAATATTCAAACAATTATTTAAATAAAATAGTATTTTCAATAATACTACCAACATTTTAATAAAAGTACAGTTAAAATAAGTAGTTTTTTATTTATTTGATTTTTTAAAGTGATTATATAAAATGTAATTTACAGTTTATAAAATTAATTTATTTTCTAACAAATGGGTTGAAAGGTGGTAAAACAATATTACTTTTTTCAACAGATTGGATTGGTGGTAGATCAGTACTATTATTTCCTTTATTTTCAGTCATATTAGTGATTCTTTTTTCTTGCTCTTCCATTTTTACAATTAAATCTTTATGTGATTTATCAATTATTAAATGCCATGGATATAATACACATATTTGAAAACCAAGTGCTGAACATGCTATAACAAGATTAATAACAGGTAAATTTCTAGAAATAACAGGGAATTTTGAAAAAACCATTGTTTAAATTGGATATTGTTATTTTTATTTTTTGATGTTATTTTGAAAAATTGTTGTTTGATTACTTTATTTATAATTAGTTAATATATTACTTTTAATAATATCTTTTTATTTTTTTTAAAATTTATTTCTCTTTTTATTCATTATACATAAAGTATAAAATTAAGAAGTATGCATTTAAAAAAAATTAATGCAACATGTTAATTAAAAACTTTTTTTAAAAAAGCTTTGTTCTTTCTTTTAATCAAAATGTCTGAAAGTTATCTAAATGAAAAATTCAGTTAGATTTCAAAAAATATTGTTTTAATTCAACTGCTTCTTGTTGTTTATGCTTTTCTTTGTAATTCCAACTCTTTTGCTTGTGCATCTTTTTCTTGTTAATTTTAAATTATTTTCAATATGTATTGTGATGCTTCTTAATGTTGTTGTAATAGTTGTTGAGATAAAAATTTATTTATAAAATCATTTAACACTAATATTATTTCTAAATTGCAATGTATAATTGACGTTACAAATTCTTCAATTGAAATTCCTAAATAGTTCTTTTTAAATGGAATTTGTTAATTTGACTTAAATTGTACTTCTTTGAACTGATGTTAACCCAAACCATCATGATAGTATGTACATTTTATTTGCATCAAGTAAAGGAATTTCTTTTCTTCTATAAGAATAATACATTTTCATTAAACAGAGTATAAAACTATTGGTAATTCTTTATCTGAATATTTATAGACAATAAACTATACGCTTTATTAGTTGGTGGTAATATATCTTCATCTGTTTCAACAATTTGTAAACTATTTAAAGTTGAAGTTAAAGTAACCGGTTTATGTATTGTTATAGTTTCGTGTTCAGTTTTTTCATTCAATTTTGTAGATTGTGCAGATTTATCTAATCCATGTAACCAATATACTCTTCAAAAATCATATGTTGTTGATAAACCATAAACATCAGTTTGACCATACATTTCTGCAATACCAAGCATGTGGTTGTATATTTGACCATGAAGTTTCTCATCATTCATAAATATCCCCATTGGCAAACTATTAGAATTACCAATATATCAGATTTTGCTCTACTACCAATACCAAAATCATCATTTGAAGAAAAAGTATAGATACCACAAGATTGTATGATATCGTCCAATGCAGATGCAACAAATGCAATTATATCAGATTCTGATGTGTATGGAAGATTAAAACCACCTCTAAGAGTATTCCAGTGTAGGAAGTGGGGTGATATCATGTAAAACTTTAATGTTGCTGGTTCATGATTCTTTCCAAAATTACTACGATACGAATCTGATTTCTCAGCTAAAGGTGGTAACGCTTTTTCAAAAATAAGATTGTAACTTTTTGATTCTGAATAGATATGATGTTAATTAAACCTCTTAAAACATTAAGTAAAGTTGGAATATTTGATTCATTTAATTGAATTTCAAATAATTAATTCTTCACATTTAAATGATTCTGGTTTTCTATCTTAAATTGATATTTCTAATGTTGTACATTTAATTTTATTTAGCTAAAATTTCTTATACATCATATATTGTTGATAAAAAAAAGAATTAAAATGAAATTGATGAAAAGATTTATTTGTTTTTTTTTTTAGTTTTGTTTTGTTTTAATAAAGAATGAATTGAATGAATTTGAAATGATTTGATAAAAGAAAAGAGAGAATGAATGTGATTGTGTAAGTTGTAAGACAAATTGTTTAAATTTCACTTTCCCATGGTTTACTAAGATTTAAAGCACAATTGATAATACCAACCATTGAAGTTGTTTTTGGGAAATTGCCCCAAATTTCTTTTGTTTCGAGGTTAACATCTTGACTAATTAGACCCAATGGTGTACAATCATTTAAAATATTTTCAAATAAATCTCTAGCTTCTTCTTTTCTACCCATTTTAGCGATACAAGCAATGTAATAAAGAGTAAATGTTGTGGAAGCACTTTTACTATCTGGTGATTGAACAATGTATTTACCTTTTCTTAATGATTTCTCTAAAAATTCAACGGTACCAATGAATTTTGGATCATCAATACCAACAAAACCAGAATCAGACATGAGTAAAATATATGGATCAACAGTATCACCATCCCAAGTTGAAGTGAATGAATTCTTTTCTTTGTTGAAACAACGTTCCATCATTTCTTCTTTGATCTTGTTTGCTGATACTTCCCAAAAATGTTCACGAAGTGGTATCTTTAAATTTTTTGCTATCTTTGCTAATCTATCACAACCTGTCCAACACATAAACGATGAAAATGTATAGATCTTTCCTTCTTCAATTGATCCATTACCCAATGGTCCACAATCCGGTTTATTATAATTTGTATATGCTTGCATACCAAGTCCCTCTAATTTATGGAATAAACTGCAATCAAGAAAGATTTATATATTAGTTATCATGATGTATATTGATCACTGATATATGTATATGTAACTCTATAGTACTTACTGAATATCACCTGGTTTATTTAATCTTTGATCAAAAAACATTTGAATTGAAGCTAAAATCAATTGACCATAAACATCATTTTGAATTGTTTTATAATCTCTTGTACCAATTTTAACTGGACCTAAGCCTCTATAACCAGCAAGTCTATACATTGATTTTTCATATAATTTAGTTTCCAATGATATACCATATACTGGTTGAAGGAATCCACCTCTTTCCAATGAACCAGATACAATGTTTGAAATGTATGTAAGGAAATCTTCCATCATTTTTGTGTTTCCAAGTTTGTTAAATGTATGAACAATGTATGATGTATCACGAATCCAACAAAATCTAAGATCATAACCTTCTTTAGTTGGTTCTTCTGGTATTGATGTTGTTAACGATGCAATAATTGCTCCAGATTCTTCAAATTGACAAAGCTTAACTGTGATACATGCTCTTAAAACTTGTGATTGCCATTCTAATGGTATCTGTGAACAAGTTAGTTGATTAGTAACACAATTATTATTTAAATAAAATAATTAATACCCATTGCAAAATTACTTACAGCCAATGATTTTGTATATTCTTGCCAATATTCAATTGTTTTATCTAAATATGTATTTGTAACATCATGAAGTGATTCTCTTAAACTTTCATCTGCCATGAATACAAAGTACAACGTTTCATCTGCTTCAAATAATACTTCATCAACAATATATGAAATTGGTGCATTTGTTGTAAGTCTCATTACCATTGATGGTAAAATGTATCTAATATGATTTGTACCTCTAGTTTTTTCCGGAGCACCCCAACCATAACTATAAAGAATGAATTCAAAGTAATTGATATTAGTATAAACGCATAACATAACATAACATATGGTAATATATGAATAATTATTGATATTAAACGCATAACATTATAACACCAAATTCAAACTTACCCAAAAGTTGGTCTTAATCTAACTTTAATTCTACAATGACCCAATGGTTTAATCATTCTAATGATCATTGATGGTCTATATGGTCTTGAAAACATATTGAATCTTGGTGCAAAATCAATTACTTCAACACCACCTCCATTTGTGTTATAAAGTTTGGTTGATAATACTGCTGTATTTTTAATATAAGTTTGTTCACTAAATGCAAAATTTTCAACTACTACATCATAGAAACCTATATATTTATTTGTGTTTGTACGTAAAATGAAAAATAAATAAAAAAAAAAAATTAGTCAACTATGAAAATAATAGTGGTGTTGTTACGATACATACCAGAATCATTTGATTTTCTAACTAGTGAACAAAATATTGGATCAGCATCAAATCTTGGAATACAACACCATTTAATACATGATTTCTTATCAATGAGAGCACCAAATGAACAGTTACCAATTAATGCTAAATCTAAATTTTGTGAATTTGCTACCTTTACCGCTTTTTCAATTTGATTTAAATTTGAGGAGATTGCATTCTCTGGTGTAATTTTATTGTTTATTGAAATATAAGGATTTTCAATTTCATTACTATGAGCAGTAGATTGTTTTGGTATTGTAGATGACATATTTTATTTCATATACAAAATGATTATTATTTTTATTATTATAGTTTTCTAAATTATATATTATTTTAAATTATTTATTTTTTATATGTTTGTGTGAAAGTGAATGTATGTTTTATTTATATATATAAATATACTTTTTGTATGAAAGAATTTTTTTTAAATTAAAAATAATTTTTTTTTTATTTAAATTAAAAATTAAAAATAATAAAAAAAACAATAAAATTTATGTGTATAATCATGTGAACACACAATGTTTCAAATTTAAATAAAAAAAATTAAAAATTAATAAAATTATTTTTATTTGTATATTTGCAATAATCATACTCATATTACTGATAATTTATTGGTAATAGATTTTTATCATAATTCAATATTAAAATATTATATGT
>JABXES010006815.1:0-23104 GCA_013375695.1 Dictyostelium brefeldianum | reverse complement strand
TTTAAATTACCAAAAAAAAGATTAAAAGTACCTACAATAAGATCAATCTATAAAGGATTAAAATTAATAGGAATTCCATACTATAAAACAAAAAAAAAAATATAAAATTAAAAGAAGATTAAGATTATTACGAAAAATAATAAAATTAAAAAATAAACTAACAATATTAAAAAGATTAGCAAAAAAATTACCAAAAATAAAATAAAAAAGAACAAAAAAAAAAAAAAAAAGAATTTTTACCAAAAAAATAAGAAAAAAAATATCTTTTATTTATATCATAGACAAATATTATGTAAGGAATACAAATATGCATGTTGGTCCATCAAATAAATTATAGAATTATTTTATATACTATAATAATTTAATTAATTTGGTGGAAAAATAATTGAAAAAAGTTTTTTTTTCTTTTTTTTTGAGTTGGTCTTCTTTTGTTTATGTTGCTCGTTTAAACAAGAGATATTAAAATATCATTATAAAATGAAGTCACTTTTTATAGTTTTCATATTTTTTGGTAATACGAACACAAAATAAAGAAATAAAATCGATTATCTCTTTTTTATTTTTATCTTTTACAGTTTTAATCGCAAATTGTCAAACATTAGTTAACGTAAAAGAATATGAATATTCAGGTAACTTAAATATTTGTAACTCTTCATTATTAGTGGGTGAAACATTTTATCAGTTAAATACATGTGTAGCGTTAAATAATGTTCAATCAACTTTTAGTTTGAAAATAATGTTATAAGTGTTACTTCTTATAAAGGTTTTGAATGTAAAATGTAAATATTGATTATTTAAATAATAATCTCATTTATTTTTCATTAAATTATATTATATGAAAGTAAAACATCAAATAAAATTGAACAAAATAAATGTTATAATGCAGGTCAAGGTGACCCAGGACCAATAGTTGTATCAATTTCATCTCCATCTGATATTTTATTACCATCAAACTCTTATTCTGTTGTTACGTCAATTGATACATGTAATACTGATTGGAAAAGTTCGTTCAATTCGATTTCTTATCAACTTAATAATATATGTCTTAATCGTCTATATGGTGGTAATCAAACAACACAAGTAGTGAAACGTTCGTATATGGTCAAGTTTATACTGAATTCCAATGTAATCCTTCAGGTGAAACTAATTTTATCTTTCCATTAAACAATTGTGTTGATAGTACTTGAAGGTATAAACGGTAAATCTACAATGTTTTGTAACCTATAAAGTTATTATTGATTAATTCAATATCATGTTTTATAATTTATACTGAATAATGATTCTTTGTAAACTATTTAATTGAATGTTGTAATAAGTGAATGACATTAAACTGTACAGTTTGAGAAATTAATTTGAAAAAAAAAAAAAAAAAATCTAATTTTAATCAAAAACATTTTTTACAAAAAAAAAAAACAATTAAAATGACATCAATAGCATTGCCAAATTATGTTTTAAAAGAAATATTATTTAAATTATGTTATAAAAATACATTTAAAAATATATTTGAATATAGTTTATTATCAAAATCAATATTTCCAATATTTCAAAATATAATAACACATGATACAAAAGAGATTGAATTATTATTAAATTGGATACCATTTAAACAATATATTGTAAATTATAATATTCAAGCTGCTTTAATAGATAAAAGACAAGAAAAATCATTATATAAAAGAAAATTAATTCAATTTAAAGAGATACAAAATTTGAAATTACAATTTGAAGAAATTAAAACAAATTTAGTTTACAACAATTTAAAGAAATGGTGTCCAATTGTAAACAATGTACAAATTGTATTACCGTATACTAAATTTATACATTTTTCAACAAGTGGTGCAACTGAACCTGATCCTTCAAAAGGTGGTTACTTTTCATATGATTCAATTACATGTGATTGGTTATTGGGATCACCAACAACAAGTAAAAAAGAAATTGATGAATTAAGAATTGTACATGAACAAGAACGTTTATTTTATCCATTTTCATTTGATTTTCTCAAATTGTATCACCCTAGAAAACTATATATATCAAGTCAAAACATTGCATTAGAAACAGACTATTTCAGAATCAATTCAATATTATCTTTTAAATCAATTGATACAATTAAATTTGAAAATAAAATCACACCAAATTCATTTATCAAACAAATATTTTCATCAATTTCAAATATTAAATCTTGTACATTGGTAATTGATAACGTTAAAAATCAGTTAAATAACGACCTTCAACAAGATTACATATTTCCAAACGGAGACAACCAAGATTTCATTTTCAATCAATTATACAATCACAACACAAATTTAAAAAGATTAGTAATTAGAAAAACAAGTAAAGCCAAGTTTTCAAAACCAGATGATTTCAATTTAATTGGGTTGTTTAAATTCCTAAGTTGTAATGATTGTACAAGTTGGAGATTAAAAGCATTATCATTGGAATTATTTTCAATTACGAATTTAGATCAAATTGAACCATTATCAAGATACATTAATTTAACAACACTATATTGTAATACAATTAGTATACCAGTTATATTAGAATATTGTAATTTAAATAGTAATATAAAAACATTGAAATACTATTTCAATGGTGTTACATTAAAACAACCAGAAATTGAATTGTTTAATGAATTTTTCAAACAAAATAAATCATTATCAAAACTATTAATATATTATACAATGCCACATTTAGGAAATCAATTTAAAAAGATTACTCAATCTTTTGAAAATAGTAACAATAATACAATTTTACAATTAAAAATAAAAGATATATAAATTCAAACATTGTTATTTTTTTATTTTTTACCCAAGTTTAAAAAATTTATTTTTTCATTACACTAAAGCTATTTTACAATTACGACATGGTAAGAACAAAAGAATGTGCACTTAAAAGATGTGCTAATTTATATGGTACACCAAACCACCAAACTATTCAGCTAGAAGTGAATCAAGAATTTAAGAAATTGATATTTGTTATTGTGCAAGATATAGTACACCACTAAGAGGAGTATCAATATCATTTCAAAGATAATTTCGTTACAATTCTAAATTGGGAAAATGTTAATGATTTACCTGAATATGATTAATTCATTTTCAAAATTAAAATAAATGTAAACAAATATTTGAATCTTACCTTTTTTGACAGTTATTTTTTTTATAAATGTAACTATTTTATGATTTAGTGATAATTTAAAAATTTAAAAATTTATATTTTTGTCGTTTATTATTTCCTCAGCCACACAACACTACAAATAATTTACAATGGCAAGGTATGATAACGCTAATGTACACTCTGATTTATACTAACAACATACAAATACAACATAATAATAGAAAGCAGCACGTAAAGAAAGAATCATAAACAAATGTAATTAAAGATTGAAGACATCAAACAAGTCACCTGATATTAAAAAACAAGTTGAAGTAGTACAAAAAGTTGATGAACAAAAAGAATAACAAAAATAAAAATAAATTATAAAAAATAAATTTTAATACAATGTTACAATATATGATGATGTTTAAACTAAAAAATGAAAATGACAAAGAAAAATCATAATAAAGAGTGGTACGTAATGGTGATATTACATTTTACATTTCAATTATTATAATAATTGGTAATATAAATCTGACAGTGTGAGGTGTTGTTATGTTTTGAATTGAAAAACTTAAAAAACTCGAAAAAAATCAGAAGAATTGGCGAATAGGCGCAGCAAATAAAAATATCTTGATATCGTGTGGGTTTTAAAACGCACGTCAGAGAAAAAAAATCAAAAAAAAAATCAAAAAAAAAACAGTTCATAGCAGGTGTTTACTGTTTTTCAATAAACAACCCAAAAAAAAAAATGATAAAAATTATAACAACTATTTTATTTCTTTTTTTAATTTATTTTATTAATAATTTTGTATTTTCTCTTGAACAATCTGAAATTACATGTTTAGATAGTTTAAATTTAAAATTTACATTAGGATTTAATAATGCTAATTATTGTAATTTAAATGGTAATAATATTGTATGTAATCCATCAGGTGATACAGTTTTAAAGTATGTATTATCGTTTAATAATAATTATTTATTTATTCTTTACAAATAAATATATTGTATTATTAACATAATTTTTAAAATAATTAATTCCAATAGAATACTATTATTAATATCAAAAACCAATCCAACTATATTATTAATTGATGATGTAAAATGTTTACCAAATATGACACATTTTTCTGTAATGTTTGCAAAAGTAGAACCAGAATTTATTTATCATAAATTTCCAAAAGTTGAAGATATTTCTTTGTCAATTAAATTCGATGGTATAATTAACAAAGAATTACCAAATTATGTAGATTATAGGTATGTGTGAATATATTAATAAACTATGTACATTGATATACCACTTGTAGTTTACTAATATTAAATTTATATTTGATAAAAAGATTGGATTGGAGTGAAGCTGGTACAGATTTCTCATTTAAATTATCATTTTTTAGAAATATAATAAATTTAAGTGTTAGTGGTGATAATGTTTTAGTAGATGTCGATGATCCTGGTACAGCCTTTGTTAGACTATTAACATTTGGAGTTGCAACAAATAATATTTTTGATGTATCATATTACTATCCAACAATTACAAAATTAACATTTAATTTGGGTATTAATTTCAATAGTTCATCAGCTATTATGATTCCTGAAATTGCAACTAACCAACTACATATATCTTATGGTTATACGTTTGGATCAATACCATTTATGGCTCATTTAAATTTCAAGGTTAAAATTATTTTAATGTCTGGACCATTGGAAGCACCTTTGAATGATTTACCATTTGATTTAACATTAAATACAAATTATGAAAGTATATCTGCAAATGTTGTTGGTAATAAATTTGTATTATCTAATGGTAAAATACCAATTAAAGTAAACAAAAATGTTAGTGTTCATTTTAGTTCCAATTTTATATATTCACTTCCTTTATTATCAGATATTGGTGATAAAGATCATCAAGTAATAATGGAAAACAATTTAATAAATGATTCACTACCTGTTTTTATTGGTACTGGTAAATATTATAGTTTTAATGGTAATTATATTACAGGGTATGTATATTTATATATTGTTAATAATAGTTATTAATGTACTATAGTAACTAATATATATTTTTTAAAATAAATAGTACATTAGATGAATCATGGTGTGATACAGAAATATCAGTTATGGGTAATAAATTGACAGGGTATGTATATGTATATTTTTTGTTTTATTTATATATGTTACTAACATAGTAACATTATACACACATTTAATATAACAATAAAGAGTGATACCATCATGTTTTAGTTGTTATTTATCATCACCGATACCTGGTTTTGGTGGTATGTCAATGTATTCTAGATTTGAAGGTAACTTATTTACAAATTATAATAAAAGTATACCATGTACTACATTTAGACCACGTGCTTCAATTTTGGGTTTAAATACATTTAAAACTTATGGAATTGATATTGGGTATAATCCAACAGAATGGAATATAGATGAATTGTACCAAAAAGTAAAGAGTTATGACACAATTAAAATTGGTAAAGAGTATGTATCAGCAATGACTGATTTGGAATATTTTAAAGATAGAGCATATTTTTCAATTTATTTTCCATATCCAAATAATCAAAATTATACATTTGCTGCATTGGAGAATACAACAGTACCTCAAATTGTAAATGTATTTTATAATGTTCAAACTAGTCAATTTGAAATCCAAGGCAGTTACTTTTCAACTTATTTAAATTATGAAGTTCAAACAGTTTCAATTGGTGGTATTGATTGTGTTGTTAGTTCAGTTGGTTTCTTTGGTGTAAATTGTAGTATAGCACCCCATAGCAAACCATTACCAACAAGTACATATTATAAAATTCAAAGTTCAACTATTATTGGTAGTGAGAATACAAGAGGATCTAAAGTGTATATAGATTATAGAGATTATAATTTAAATAATAAACTATGTCCAAATCAATGCCTTGCTGGTACAATTTGTGATATTTCAAGTGGTCAATGTATTTGTGATACTGGTGCTTCGTTTACTGGATGCGATGATTGTAATGTGAATTGTAACCATGGTTTATTTATTTGTAATATTACAACTGGTAATAGTACTTGTAAATGTGATGAATTTTGGGAAGGTATTGATTGTTCTCAAATTATTGGTCATTATGTTACATCAGTTAATACATCAACAACTGAAGGTGGTGTTGCTACATTTATTGGTGGATTTGGTAGAACTCATACTGGATTATTAATTACTATTGGTGGTATTGATTGTCCAATTATTGAATCATCAGTAAATGAAACTCAAATTCAATGTAATGCAGCTAAAGGTACTGGTATTCAAATATATGAACTTTCTCAAAACGGTTATTCGGTATCAGGTAAATATCAATATACCGAAACTGTTCAACCATGTCCAAAAGATTGTTCGGGTAATGGTGTATGTAATACAGTTACAGGTGAATGTAAATGTGCCACTGGTTATTCATTATATGATTGTAGTGTTAAAGATGGTGTTAAACCACCAACTAATACAACCATTGATCCAAATAGTGGTGGTACAAACACAACAATTCAAGAAATTAATTTTTCAATTTACTTTAAATCATTATCTGAAATTGACATTAATGGTAGTCCAATTGAAACACATCCATTACAAAATAACTGGATATTAAATTCGACAAACACTCAAAATCAACATAGATTTAAACAAACTATTCAAACTGGTACATGTTCAATTGTATCAACTATTGAAGAAGTTAAAGATGAACAAGGTAAACAATTTCAATTTGCAGGTACTACGTTCACATTGGAACAAGGGTCAATTAAATTTACAATTTCAATTTCAAATTATACATTTAAAAATACTTTAAATACATTAAGATTGGATTTAATTTCAATGGTTAATGAAAATAAAGAAAGTGAATGTAATTCAAAAGACACTGAAATTGATACTGTTAATCAATCAACTACATTTAATTATATTAGAATATCAAAGAATAATAAGATTTTAAGTGGTAGATTTATTAATAAGTTAATGTCAGATGGTAGACCAACATTCCTTTCAACTACTATTACAAAAGAAGAAGAATCAGTTATAGTATCACTCTCGCTTCCACATTGTGTTACTGAATGCTTATTGGACCCTGATTTCTCTGTTATAATATCAAATGACTATAAATCTGAATGTGATTCATCATCTCGTAAATGGGTAATACCAGTTGCTGTAGTTGTATCTGTTGTTGGTGTTGCTCTGATATTCGGTGGTTTGTTGTTATTTTATAAACGTACATATGTAGAAGGTCCATTAAAACGTATTTTAAAAATTAGAATGAATAAAGTATAAATAACAACAAATCGTTATTTTTATTATTTTTATTGCAGATGAAATGTGATATTATTGTTTTTATTTTCTTTTTGTTCAAGCTTCTTTTTAAATATTGATTCTTGTGCTCTCATTTTCAAATTATATAATTAAAAAAATAATAAAAATAAAAATAAAAAAAAAAAAAATTTGGACATGGTAGAGGTCAGATGTTGGATGATGTTTTTAAGGTGGGCAACTGCTTTGAGGGGTAACCCGACGGTGAAATACCACCCCTTTTGGCGTTACTTTGCTAACTTGGAATAACAGTACCTCATGATTCATTTCATGATGGTTTTGGTGAATAAAGGAATCAACCACGTGTGAAATCTAGTTTTGATGGGCAACCAGCTTGATTAGTAAAGTAGTACCTCTAAATTTCTCACCAACATTAACAAAAAACAAACACATAAAATTTAATTTTTAAAAAAATTCGTTTCAACAAATAAATAAATTATACATATTACTATAAAAAAACCAGACAGAAGACCATTATATGATAAATCAATTTCAGCAGTTGAAGATCATCAAGAAGAAGAAGAGTATGAAGAAGAGGTAGAATCTGAAGATGATAGTGATAATAGTAACAAAGAAGATAATGAATTTTTAAAATCAAAATCACCAAAAGTTAAAAAAAGATTCCCAACAATGAGAGTAAAATTAATTGTATAATAGAGGAATATCAATTCAATTATCAACAAGTTAAAATGGTCAAAATAGAAAGATTTCATTAATTACAGTTGGTGCGATTTGAAGATTGATAATTAGTGATTAAAAAAAAAATGAGAGCAAAGATTAATACAAAAAACTAAAACATGTTGGACCAACTTGAAATAACCAAAATAAACAATTAAATGTTATTGCAAATATTAAAATTACATATCCAGAATATAAAATCATTCAAGATAATCTTGCAACAATTCGATCATGAATGTAAGATTTTTTTTATAAATCATATGTTGGTATTCATATATTATCATTACAAAGAGATCGAGTTTATTTAAATGTGTTTTATATTTAAATTAATAATGAAATTAAAAGTAAAACAATGATATTTAAAGTAACTAACTTTTTTGATGAATTATTTGCAACTTCTTCAATTTCTTCAATTTCTTCAATTTGTTCGGTTTGTTCAACTTCGGTCAACATTTTAGATTGAGTCATTCTTGGAGTAGCTCTTGGAGTGGTAGTAACAGATCTAGTAGTTGTTGGAATAGTTGTAGGAGCTGTCGTGGCTGTAACAGTCATTGAAGTTTTACATGATGATGTACCAAATTGACTAGTTGATTCATAAATCTTTCTACTAACAACAGATGGGATTGATACAGATATGAATTCACCAGAGATTGATTCAATTTTAACTTGGAATGCACCTGGTTGCATATTTGATGGCCAATAGTTATATGTTGTTCTTTGTAATGGAACAAATGAAGCACTGCTTGAAAATTTAATTGAAACACCTTTAATTGCAACTTTGGAATTGAAAATTAAAAAACTTGTCCTAATAATCGAAAGAGATATATGTAATTAGTATACCTATCATTATTGTTATATTATTATTATGTTTATATGCCACTACATACCAATATGGGTTACTACCATCTTTCATCATTACTTTAACATTACCAGTTGTTGTACATGGTACTTTAATGAATGATAAACCATCGATTACACCAAGTGAAAGTGGTTGTAATACAGAGAATGCAGGTTGTGATAAATCAAAATGATTATCTCTTTGACAATATCCAGCATCGTTGCAACTATCAGTACCCATTACTGTTATTGATCTATTACCTTTTGTAATTTGAAAACATTGTCCACATTGAGCACCATTTAAATACATTTTAGTACCAAGAGCAGCAATCATTAAATTTGAAGCAGGACCAGCTAATGGACCAGTTAAACTTTCATAACCACAATTACCATTATTTGGAGAATCATACCATGTTGCAGATGCAGTCTTAATAACTGTTTGTGAATATGGACATTGTGAATTTATACAATTTAAAATTGTAAATAATAAAATTGATAATAATACAAAATTAAATTTCATTTTTTTTTTTTTAATAAATAAAAGATAGAGATAGATATATATTTAAACAATTAATTTGTTTGATTTGTTTGTTTGATTGTTAATGATTAAATTATAATTTTCATTTTGGTTTAAATAGCACTTTTTCTTTTTTTTTTCTTTTCCTTTTTTTATTATAAAATAATCTCACATTATGATTTTTGATTTTAATTTAAATCGTTTATAATACATCTTTATGATGGATGATTATAATAAAGTTAACTCTGAATTTGGGAATGTATAATGATCGTTTTTGAATGTGTGATTTTATAAAAAAAAAAAAAAAAGTTTTAAAAAAAAAAAAGGGGTATAATGATTAAAAAAATATATCAAAAACGATAAATGGTATATAGAGTGGGTACCCATTAGTGGTAGGTGTGTTTGTGTAGTGTTATATGATTAAGAGATATAATTTGAGGATTAGTTATTTTTAATTATTTTTTATAAGAGTGAGTGAGTGTGTTTCTTTCTTTTTTAGATTGATTTTATAAAATATATCGGTACTCAAATTCCTATTTTTAAATGAAATCAAATTGCTGATCATGCAAAACACTTGTAATTGTGATATAATAAAAAGACATCACTTTTTGTGTGAAAAATTATAATAATTATTTTATTGTTTTTGTTTTTTATTTTTTGCATAAAAATTTGATTCTTTTCAATTAACCATTACCATTTGCAATTGCAAATATATGAAATGTATATAAGACATATAGTTACTATAAATAATAATTTCTTCACTTTTTATTATCACTGCAGTGTTACACATAGCAATGCATAATAATAGAACTTATGAATTTTAAATTGAAATTTTTTTTAATTTTCTTTGAAGACAGATATTTTTAGAGAAAATAATAATAATTCCTTAAAAATAAGGTTGAGATAAATTTAGTTTTCAGGTGACACACCATAATAATTGTGTTATTTTTGGTATCATTATAAAAGTTCATTGTCAAAAATATAAAAAAGAAATAAATATTCAAATAAATAAGATTTAAATGTATGAATTTGTCATCTCAATTGAAATAAAACTTTTTAATTGAATGATATTATAAATATTAACAAATTACAAATTATAATAATACTATAGTATTTCATCATGTCGTCATTCAAACTATTACTAAATATTACAATTTCAAAAAATAATATTATTACCTAACATCGGAACAGCTTTGTTAAAATTATATATTTTATCTCTATCATAAATAGTTGATAACTTATAAGTATCATTCAGTTACTACTCTCCTCCTTTCATTGTATCAAATTTTATAAAGATTAAAAAAAAAAAAAATGTTTTAAAAAGCTGTATCCATTAATAGTATAATATTATATAATACAAAAATAGATATAACAGTTAATCTATTTATATATATTTACTATAGTCCCCATCTAATATCACATGTAGTGATATTATCATAATAAAAACAATCTTTCACCTAAGACCTTTCTCTTTTTCTTTTTTTTTATATATTTTTATTTTATTTTTAATATACCTGATTGTTATTATTAACATTAACAACAAGTTTTTGATTGAGTTGGAGTACCAGATTCAGTTGAAGCAGGTTGATCACCAATTTTAAAACCAGAAGATTGTTCTTGAATTTGATTTGATTCTAAAATGATTTTAACCAATTCTTCAATTGCTTCATTGATACCAGTATCTTCTTTTGCTGATGTATAAAAGTATTTATTAAATCTATTTTGTTCACAAAATGTATTTATATCTTCTGGAAATGTGTATGGTGGTGTAAGTAAATCACACTTGTTTGCCAATAGTATAGTTGGTAAATCCTCTTTATTAAAACAATAATCAATATCATCTTTCCATGCTTTTGCCCCTAAAAATGTACCACTTCTAGTTGAATCAAATACAATAACTGCACCATGTGCATTTTGAAAATATACTCTTGTCATATGTCCAAATCTATAATATTGGATTATTACATATTAATATATATATATATATATAGTTGTATACATAATAAATTCAATATATTACCTTTCTTGACCTGCTATATCCCATAATTGTAATAATACTTTTGTGTTCATAATTTCTAATACTTTTTGTTGAAAATCTACACCAATTGTTGGTTTATATCTTGGTTGAAAATGATTATGACAATATCTTTGAATGATACTTGTTTTACCACATGCTAATTTACCAACTACTAATATTTTTAAACTTATAGGTTCATCATCATTCTTTGAATCGTTTATTTGATCTTTATCTTTATCTTTATCTGCTTTATTACTATTATTATTGTTATTGTTTTCTTTATTACTGTACATTTTTATTTTTGTGTATATATTTGTGTATATATTTGTGTGGTTGTGTGAGTTTGTGTTTGTGTTTTTGTTTACTACTTTGAAATTTTGAATTTGATTATATGTGATATTAAATAAATAATAGATAATTATATAAACGTGTAATAATACAATGTGTAGGTTAATGGTATGATTTTATTTTTGTTTGAAAAAATACAATGCCGTTATTTGTTTTTTTTTAAAAGAAAATTAATTTTTTTGGCCTGTTTTTTTTTATTTAAATCTAAAATTGACAATGTTTCAAGTGATGATGTTATTATTTATATATATATGATGTGTTGTGTTTAATTTTATTATATGTGTTGTGTGTGTGATTTGGCAATGTCTGGGCAATTTTTGATTTTTTTCAATTTTTTTTATATTTTTTTTTTTATTTTTTAAAAAATTAATTAAAATTGAAATTGTCTCACTACTTTTCGTGCGCGATAAAAAAATATATAGCCACAATGAGATATCTTTTTAAGATCATTTAATTCGGTTATTTTAAAATATCCACAAATATGAGTTATAAGAAACGATATGATATAATATGTTATAATAAGAGATAATGATTAATTGTTTTGTATAAGTGGTGAATTAAAAAAAAAAAGAGATTTATTTTATTTGTATATGTGTGGTTTGTTGGGCGTTATAATTTCGTTGTTGGTGAGTTGGTTGATGGTGTATTTAATTTATTTACTTGTTTATTTCTTTCTTGATAATGGTTCTTTTAATAATGGATCAACAGTGATAATTGCTTTTTTATAATCAGGTGTTTTATATTTTATGTTTAAACGTGTTCCTTTTCTACCCATTCCTTTAACGCAAGTTTTGATTCTACCTTGAACATTGATTGTATTAACTTTATCAACATTTACATCGTATAATGCTTTAACGTATGTTTTAATATCGAGTTTACCAACACTACAATTTGTTTTAAACATTAATTTATTATTGGTTTCAAATGTTTTTCCTGTATTTCTAATAACTTGTAATTTAATATTTGGAAAGAATATTGAATTGTATAATTTTTGTCCTAAAACTGGTTTATTTAATGGATTGATCATTTTCTTTTGTATATATTTGATTGATCTTGTGTTCTTGTTATTTATGTAATATGAAAAAAAAACAATGAAAAACGAAAAAAATGATAAAAAAAAAAATTAAAAAAAATTAAAATTTTATTTTTACACCAAAAAATTAAAAAAAAAAAAAAGAAATTATTTGATCAAATATGGTCATATTACTATTCATATGTACATCAAAATATTGTCACACAATCTACCAAACGTTTTTTTTTAATTAATCAAATTTTTTTTTTTTCACATCTTTTTAATTTTAAAATTTTTCAATCTAATTTTTTCTTTTTTTTTTTCTGATTATTAATTGTTTGTGCGTGGTGATGTGGGTTGTAAAAAAAAAATGAATAATAACAATATTGTAAATAAAAATAGAAAAAAAACAAATAGTAACAATAATAAAGATGTAAAAAATAGTAATAGTAATAACAACAATGATAGTAATAGTAATAATCAAGAATCAACAACAATTAATTGGGCAAAAGATTTTATGAATTGGAATGATGGTAGTATTGAAAGAGAACGTATACAATTACAACAACAAAAAGATAGATGTTTTAAATTATTAAAGAGTAGTACAATTGCATGTATATTATTACTATTCACAACATGTACATTGATATATGGATCAACTCAATATCCATCAGTTAGTGGTGGTGATGCTGGTGAATTAATTGTAGTTGCAAATCAATTTGGTATTGCTCACCCACCTGGTTATCCATTATTCACTTTTTTAGGTTATTTATTCTCACACATAATACCAACAAACACATTTTCAATTGCATGGAAAATTTCATTAATGTCTTCAATGGTTGGTTCAATTGCAAGTATTTTCATTTATCTAACTGTTTATTTGTATGTATCAATATCGTTGTTATAATTATATATGTATATATATGTATATTAATATTATAGTGGTAACTTACAGATGGGTAAATAATCATTGGTGTGGATTATTATCAGCATATATGTTTACATTTTCACCATTGATTTGGATGTATCAAATTCAAGGTGAAGTATTTTCATTGAATAATATGTTTGTATCAATGTTAATGTTTTTAGGTGTTTGGTATATTAGGGTTAGAATATTTGAAAATGAAAGATACAATACAGCATTTTGGACATCAGAAAGAATTGCATACTTATGTGCATTCACATGTGCACTTGGATTAACAAATCAACATACCCTGGTATTAATTGTAATTCCATTTGCATTTTGGTTAATGTTTATTGCTGGTAGAGATCAATTATGGAATTATAAAATATTATCAAATCTTGTATTCTATACATTACTTGGATTATCCCCATATTTACTTTTATTAATTTCACCAAAATTAAATAAAGTTAAATATTCATGGGGTAACACATCAACAATTCGGTATGTATTTGTATTATTGATATCAATATAGTATATTGTTTGCAAATATTAATATTTTCAAATGCAATACAAACACAGTGGATTTATTAAACATTTCCTAAGAGAAGAATATGGTACATTACAATTATATAGTGGTGATACTAGTGTAGTTTCATTATTTACAAAAATATCAACTTATTTTAATAATTTATCAATTCAATTTGGTTATATTGGATTAGTTTTATCATTAATTGGTTTATTAAATTTAATTTTAGGTTATAATTTTAGGTATGTAAAGAATTAATTATCAATGTATATAACCACTATATTAATGATAAAACATTTTTTTATTTACAGATCATTTAAATGGAAATCATTTGGTACAATGATTATATTTTCATTTTTATTTTATATTACATTCTTTTTTCAATTATGTAATTTACCAATTGAAAAATCATTGTATCGTGGTGTATTTTATAGATTTTTTATGCAACCAAATGTAATCATTTCAATTGCAATGGGGTTGGGGGTAAAGTCAATTAGTAATTTAATTGGATCAATGAATGTTAGAAAATATTTATTACCAGTGTTAGTTATGGCAATGGTTGGATATCAAGTTTCAACAAATTATCAATTACAAGATCAAAGTGATAATTATTCATTTTATGATTATGGTCATTCAGTGTTGGATACATTACCTAAAAATACAATATTATTGGTTGGCGGTGATTTAATTACAAATGTACCAATGTATTTACACTTGTGTGAAAAGGTTAGACCAGATGTAGATATAATATCAATGGAAATAATGAGTTGGGAATGGTTTATGAAAACACAAGCACCATTATTTAATCGTGTTAAATTTCCAGGTACAGTATATCATCCATATGTAAAAGGTGGATTTTCATTAAAAACATTTTTAGATGCAAATATAAATGAACGTCCAATTTATTTAGGTGGTGATTTCAAATCTGGTGATGAGTCACATAGAGATGATTATTTTACGTTACCAAAAGGGTTGACTTCTCAAATTATTCAAAAAAAAGATGCAGCTAAATATAATTTATTCAATAGTTTATCAATGACATTTGATCAATTCCCTTCTTTCCACATTCCAAATGATACATTGAAATATCAAGATGATTCATGGGAATATTTTATGATGCAAGAGCTAGCTGTTCAGTTGGAGAAATCAGCAGAATCATTGTTAACTCAATACCTTTCAAAAGAAACTACTGAATCAAATAACGCGTTGGAATTGTCTGTTAAAATATTAGAAAAATCATTATCACTATCACCTGATCGTTGTTGGTCACTTAAACATATTGGTATTTGTTTTGATCATTTACGTTATCGTATTGTAAAAGAAAATAATAATCAAAAAAATCAAGATATAGCCTCTGATTACTCTAAAAAATTAATTTCAAATTGGAAAAAGTATATAAATCAATGTAAAAAAGAACATGGTACTGATTCTGATTGGAAAACAATTGAAAATGTAATTAAACTTGTTTAATGAAATAAATAATTGATTTATCTGTTAATGAATTTGATATTTCTTTAAATTCTTTAATTGTTGATATCATTTTAAATGTTTTACTACCACCAATTATTTGATTAATAAACGATTTATTATTACCAAATATAATTGTATTATCATATATAGGTGATGTTTTAGTTGATGATAATAAAGAAGGTTTTTGAGCTTGAATGATAAAACTAATTGTTGATTCATTTGACATTTTAATATCAGAATTGAAATTACAACTTTTCAATAATGATAACCATGTTTCTTGTTTCATACAACATCTATCCTTTCTAATATTAGTATCTTCAAATGACCACCATTGATCAAAAACACCAAATATACTATCAGTGACAATTGTATTATAATTTAATTCAACAAATAATAAATGACCATTTGGAGTGAGTAATTTATAAATTTGATCAACACAATATTTTATATCTTTTGTAACATGCAAAACATTTGACATTATAATGAAATCATAATATGAAGGTCTTAATCCTTGATTATCACCAATCAATGGTTGTTCTAAATTTAATGGAATATAAATTATATTTATATGTTCATTGAATTTTGATAATTTAGTTTTTGCATCAGGTATAAATGAAGGTGATATATCACTCCAAGTATATTCAATATCAATTTGATAATTTGGATATTGTAAAAGTAATGAATTGATTTTATCAAGTACCAATGATGATAATGCACAAGTACCACCACCAAATTCTAATATTCTAAATACCATCTTTTTATTTAATATTGGTTTAATTGATTCTTGAAGTATTTCAGATAACAATTCGTTTTGAAAGTAAGAAAACTCTTTGTCAATATAAACTTCATCTAATAACCCATCTTCAAATAATGATTGTGGAGTATCTATTGATAAATCATCATTTGGTAATGGGAATAATAATTTTGAAATAATTCTAGTTGATTTCATAAATAACTGATAATTTAAAATATTTGATTCATTCCATTGTTCTTGTTCCAAATTGTTATTACAATTGAAATATTCAATTAAAGATTCAAATACAAAAGTAAATAATCTGGATATATGTTTTTTATCAACATTTTCATCAGTACAATATTTTGATTTTAATTGAGTAATGTCAGTAGATTTAATTAAATCAATTGTAATTTCAGGACATCTTGAATTAATATATCCAAATAAAATAGTTGATAAAAATGATTTGTATTTTACTGCTTCAATAATGTATTTTGAATCTCTTATTTCTTTTTTATAACATTCATTAAAATGAGAAGGAGTTGGAATTGATGAATCTTTTGATTGTAAATAACATGAATACATTTCATTAGTTGGATATTCAATTGTCAATGGATCTTTAAGTGGTGTGGTTGATGTTAAAACCATCTTTTCTATTTCCATTATAACTGTACCGTCTGATAAAAATATAACAACATTTGCAATATATGAATTATCTTGTTTTGAAGTTATTGTTGAAAGACTATACATATGAGTGTGTTTACTTTTTTCATCACCAACTGGTACATTTGATGAATAGTATGTTAATCCTTCAAAATGATCAAATACATATTGACCTGGATATTCAGTTAACGCAATAAAACCATGAAAACAACAATCAATTATAGAAGGGAAAAGGAATGAAGATGATTGATTTTCCAATGGTAATTTCAATGATACTTTAGATAATGAACAATTATTACCAATGTAACATTCTTCAACAGAATTAAACAATCCATTATAATGCAAACTTGCAAATATTACACATTTTTTATATAATTCTTCTTTTGAGATAATAGTTAAATTACATTGATTGGATATTATATCTTCAATGTCATATTTGTATTGTTCATTATTACCACTACCACTATTGAATAATTGAAAATTACCGCCACATCCTTGTACCCATTGATTTGTTTTTTCATCTTTAAAATGAAATAATGATTTAAATTCTTTTTTACCAGTTTGATAAATATTTGTTTGTAAACAATGATTAACATTTTCATGTAATATAAATGGTGTTTTAAATTCCATAAAACTAATTAAAATATCTGGTAAAGTTTTAGATTTTTGATAATCACCGTTACTTGTTAATGAATGTTGACCAAATAAATTTAAAATGATATCAATATAACCAGCACCAGGGAAATAATGTTTACTATTTACATTATGACCTTTTAACCATTTAAATGGTGTCTTTTTAATATCAATAAATGTTTGATATGATTTATATAAAGGTGAATTAAATGAATTTGATACTCCAATATGATTAATTGGTGGTCCAAGTTTATTTGCATTCTCATTATCAATACTCATTTTCCAATATTCTTGATCATCCCATTGGTATAATGGTAATTCAATAAATGTAGTTGTTGTTGTTGATATTTGTGATTTAAAATCAATTGAATTATAATAACCTTCACAATATAACTTTGAAATGAGTGTTTGAACTTCTTTTTGTTCATTTGGTTTCTTTTTTGAAATTGGTGAGTATACTGAAATTGATTCTCCATTTTTAAAATATTCATTATGTTTAGGTATCATTTGATTTAAATAAAATGATAATGTTGGATGTGGTGCTAATTCAATGAAAACAATATCACTACCAATATCATTTGATTCAATATGTTTATATAAATTTGAAATGGTTGCACTGAAATCAACTGGTTTTAATATATTTTCAAAAATACATTCCGAATTGAATTTTAATCCATTTTCGCCTTCATTATACAAACCAGATGTAACTGTTGAATAAATAGGTATTGTCTGTTCAGATGAATTAAATTGTAGATTTAAAATTTCATCTTTAATCATTAATTGACTTGATGTATGAAATGATGATAATGAACCTAACATTACAGTATGGATACCTTGTACAAACAATTCACTTGATATTTCATTTAATATTGACTCATTACCAGCAATTACAATTGATTGCGGTGAATTATAACATGCAATTCCAATTGTTGGATAACGAGTTGAATATTTTGATGTAAATTCTTCTTCACCAATATTAATTGATAACATTTTACCTGATCCACCTGTTTTTGTTTGTGCAATTGATCTATGATAAACCAAATAACAAATAGTATCTAAGTCAACCATACCAGAACAATATGCTGCTGACATTTCACCAAAACTATGTCCAACAATGATAGATGGTTTAATACCCCAATGTTTATATAATTCAAATAATGATACATGTATCATTAATAAAGAAGGTTGGGCCAAGAATGGTAAATGAATTGAATTATCTCCAATTGGAATTGATCGTAATTTATTCAATACAGAGAAACCATAATATTTTGATAACTTTTCATCTAATAAATCCATTGATTGTTTAAATATTGGTTCAGTATCATACAATTGTTTACCCATTGTTTGATATTGTGAACCTTGACCACAAAATATAAATACCATTGTTGCATTCTTTTTATTTGCTGAAAATGACATATTTGATGATAATTTATCATTGGTTGTTTTAATGTTGTTTGATTGATCATTAAATTCATTCCAATTTGATGCAATAATAACTGAACGTTGATTCAATCCAATAGATTTTGATGTAATCTGTTGTTGAACAAATTGAATAAATTCAACAGCATCACCAAGGTTAACCATTGATTGATATTGTTGCAATGAATTATTTGAATTTGCTGAAAATGGTATTAAATATGTTTTTGGTAATGTTCTCATTGTTGCTATTGATTTATTTAGTTTTACTTGTGATAAAATTAAACAACAATTTGAACCAGTTACACCAAAATTATTAACTGCCATTGATACTCTTTTATTTGATGGAAATGGAATTGGCTCAGTTATAACTTTTAAATTCCATTCATCAAATTTAATTGCAGGATTTGGTGTTTTAAAATTAATATTTGGTGCAAAATATTGATTTTTAAACATTAAACAACATTTAATTAATGACATAACACCAGATGCTGCTTCACAATGACCAATATTAGATTTGAACGATCCAACTAATAAAGGATTTGATGATGATCTATTTTTACTTGTTGATAATGCCATTGAAATACCTTCTAATTCAATTGGATCACCAATTGGAGTACCAGTACCATGTGCTTCAACAAAATCAATATCATTTGCAGTTATCATTCCATTTGTTGACTTTAAAGCTTGTTGAATATTATCAGATTGTGATGATTTTGAAGGTGAATAAAAACTTTGTTTATCTGATAATCCTGAACTATCAACATTTGAACTTGTACCATTTATTACACAATATACATTATTACCATCTGCAATTGCATCTTTTAATCTTTTCATTACTATTATACCAGCACCTTCTGCACGTACAAATCCATCTGCATTTGCGTCAAATGGTAATGAATTTCCACTTTTACTTGTCATATTTAAAACATTAAATGATTTAGAAATAAATGGATCAATTAAAAAGTTAACACCACCAGCAATTGCTAATTTTGAATGATCAAATTTAATAGATTTATAAGCTAGTCTAACAGCATTTAATGAAGATGAACATGCAGTATCAAGTGTAATTGATTCACCATGTAGATCAAAACAATATGAGAGTCTATTTGCAACACTACATACTGTACTTCCAAATATATTAGGATTTGCAGTAGAAGTATGAGTTTTATTAACATTTAAATAATCATTTGATGAACAACCAATAAATACAGGAGTATTAGTACCACGTATTTTCAAAGGATCAATCATTGCATCTTCTAATGCTTCCCAACAACATTTCAATAGTAATCTTTGTTGTGGATCGATTGTTTCAGCTTCAGAAGGTGAAATTGAAAAGAATAATGGATCAAATGATTTAACTTGACCCATTGATAATAAACCACCTTTATTTGATGAAATTTCATTGATACCAGATAAATTATCATTCCATCTTTCACTAGTTGACACTACTCCATTAAATCCATTTAATAATTTATTCCATAATTCTGATGGTAATCCATTTCCACCAGATGGTATTCTAAATCCAATTCCAACAATTGCAACTTCATCACCACCATCACTATTATTATTATTATTATTTGCACTATACATTATTTTATTTAACTATTTTATCAATATATGTAAAATATTATGTATAAATAATCAACAAAAAATATTATTTCTTTTTATTTAAACTAAATGGTGTGTTTAGTGTTTTTTTTTTTTTTGTTTACCGTTTTTCCATTAATGCACACATAAAAAGTTTATATTTTTAAAAATATAGATTAATTTGTAACTGTGGTAAAATATAAAAAAAATATAATCTGTCGAATGGAAAACCAAAATTATTAATTTATTCATTTTTTGGTTATTATATTATATATGTAATGTTAAAAAACGATAAAATATTTTTAATGACGAGTTTGTTGTGTGGGGATTAAATTATCAAAAATATTTAACAAGTATATATCTAAAAGATATTTTACATAAGAATAACTAATTAGTTTTACATACACCACGCCAGACGTTTGAATAATAATAATAATAAATTTTTAGATAAATAACAAATACATTTGTGTGAACTGATAAACTACAAACACTAAAACCCACACATTTTTATTTATTTTTATTATTATTTTTATTTTTGTATGTTTGTTGCAGCGGTTTTAGTTTGTCTGTTCATTTATAGTGCGCTTATTTATATAACCCATAAATTTTGAAATATTGCGACTGTTCACTATTAAAGGGTGGTGAAATAATCTATCTAACACGTATAATTAAACTCTGAAATCCACTGATAATCTCTAAAACTCTTTAATAAATAAATTCCATAAATGTGTTTTTGTCAAAAAAAAACTATTTTTTCAAAAACACTTTATTTATTTAACATTGTTAAGCAAAAAAATTTTTTCATGTCGACAAATTTTACTTTGTTTATTTATAATTTTTATTTTTTTCAAAAGACAACAAATAAGTGTACAAATACAACTACTTATATGTTTATTACAAAAGAAATATTAAATACACATAAAACAAATTTTTTCTCAAATTTTAAATTTTTTAAAAAAAAAGCTTTGAAATACCTTTTGGATTGCACCGCACATGCATAAATTAAAAATAAGATTCATATCTCTTGAAAATAAAAAAGCTTTGAAATACCTTTTGGACTGCACCGCACATGCATAAATTAAAAATAAGATTCATACCTCTTGAAAATAAAAAAGAAAAAAGAAAAATGGTGCATTTTTTATTTTACTTTTCTATCGATAGTAAATCACCAATTTTGTGAAATATATATCTCATGGTATTTATAATATTATATTGGGTGTAATGTGGAGAGTTTTATCTATAAATCAAATAATTGGTAATTTAAAATACCATTGTTTTCTACTAGTGCCCAATGAATTAACAGAATATCAATAATCAAAAGATTATTGTTATTGGTAGGTGGTTTATCATTAAATGAATCAACAAATAAACAAACGTTTTTACTTTTTATATATTTATTCCCTAGTTGATAAAACAAACACAGCAAGTACAAACACTAAAAAGAACTTTAATTGCGGGTAATCATGCATTACAATTGTTATCATACCTACACTTGGTGCCACTGTTATGTGTGAAAAATAAAAACAACAATGTTAGTTACAAATTGGAGACAAACATGTGTGGTGAGGGTGTTTAATTAATGAATGAAATCATGACGATACTTACTTCCTTTTGCTCTACCAATAATATGATCTCTTGATAACCATCTTTGACCAGGTAAATATAAACCTACATCATCAACTGAATTGTTATCACCTTTTGTTCTAATATCATAAAATCCATCACTCTTTTCGTGTATTTGTAATATTCTATGTACAATTGGAATTTCTTTACCTTCAATTTTAAAAACTACAATTTCACCAACTCTAAATGGACCATCTTCCATATTTAAATATAATAAATCACCTCTATAAAATGCTGGTATCATACTTCCACTGTAATCCACACATAATAGAAAGAAATATAGTATTAGTATTTATGGTTGTTACATACAACATTACTTTCCAAATAAGTAAATTACCTTAAAACTACAACGATTGGACTTTCACTACCACTAAATATCATTAAACCTTTCCATATCATTAATGCTGTTGCTACAATTAATCCAAAATTTACAATTTGTTGTGCAATTTGATACTTTGGTATATTACTAAATGGATTAATCTTTGATAAAATGTCATTCATTTTGTTATTTTATATGTATATGTATATATTCGTTATATTTGTGTATTTATTTGTTTATATTAAAAAAAATGATGATAAATTAATTTTTGTGAAAATAAAAAAAAAATTCAAAAAAAACATTTTTTTTTTTTTTTTTTTTTAAAAAAAAAAAAAAAAAAAAAAAAAAAAAAAAAAAAAATTAAAAAAAAAAAAAAAAAAAAAAAAAAAAAAAAAAAATTATAA
>JABXES010006810.1:0-23113 GCA_013375695.1 Dictyostelium brefeldianum | reverse complement strand
ACATATTCTTTGTGGCGCTGGATAGACGAATTAAGTTGGCATGAGTTAACCAAACTCGATAACCACGTTGAGTGGATGGGGTTTCAAAGAAATTCGGATACATATTATGGTGCTAAAAAATTGATTACAAAATACAAAAAAGACTTTGATAAATTATGTATATTGAAAAATAAACATAATGATAGAATTTAGAACACGCTTCTATCATTATTAAAAAACATTTAAATAAAAAAAAACATATATATTTTTAAAAACCAAACAAACAAACAAAAAATTCAAATATGGCTCTCGTTTCAAATACAGCAATATGTTTTTTAAGTCTCGCCAAATTGATCATGGGACTTGCTTCAATATACACATTCATATTGCTATTCATATTCCTCACACAAGAAGTGTATCAAGTGCCATATAGTGACTACCGTTGGAAAGATACTATACAGGAAATTTCAAACACCCTCTCTGAAAACTGTACAATCATTTGCAAATAATAATAATTAAAAAAAAATAAAAAACTGTTACCGGTAGAATCTACTGTACATGCCTTTACCGTTACCGTTGCCCTTACACCTACCGGTATCTTTAAACGTTGTAGATAATTTTTTATTTTTTATTTTTTATTTTTTAATTGATCTCACAATTACATCAGCGCCATCTTTTACCACATGAGCAATACCATGCCGACACTAACAGCAACATTACCCGCTGCACCAGCAACAGCAGCAAAAGCACCGCCCACACCAGCAGCAGCAGCAGCGGCTTGATACCAATTCTAGTCTTCCATCCTATTTTATCGCCATTGGTTGCCACCCTTTACACTGCCTCTCTGTCTGAATTTTACTTTTTCTTGGTTTTTATCTGTTCTGTTACAAGCTTTATCAAATTCTTTACCATCCAACTCCATATTGCCTTGGTATGGTATACCGTCTGGGAAAAATGGGTATTTGAATTGGTTCTTATATTCTACTACTGATTTAAACGGGTGCTGAGTAGTCTAGTCAATCCAATCGTAACCCTGTACATATTGATTTAGTGTACCAGGGTCATCGATGTTCATATTATAAAACGATGCCATTATATCATACGGAAGCCCATTTGCTCCCCATTCCAGTTGGTTGCTTTCTGGGTTGAACCCTCCTTCATGAGCACTGTTTGTTATGGTGGCGAACTTGGATAGTAAGGCACTTTCAATTGCAACTGCTTGGTCATTATGTATACCTGATGCATGGAAGTTTCATTAAGCATAATATTGATGAGCGGTCAAATCCCTTGTAATCATGGTCCTTAAATTATTCGTACATATTATTAACTGATTTTCCAATATAATCAACTAGATAATTATTTGTGTTTTCTGGGAAGTCAATTGTTTCGCTCGAGAAATATATATAAACACCAGGACAATTATATTTGGAGCATTGTGGTAAATTTCCACCTGGCATAAATTCACGACATTCCCATGCATGACCCGTTTGAAGATGAGGATCGGTACGTGGTGGATAGAATGCAGCTAACCGTTTAACCACAACAGCACTTCCGTGACGGAAAAAGAGAAGAACAAATAAAAATAATAAACTACTGCTACAAGAAATAGATTTTAACATTTTTGGATATTTGTTTTAATTAAATAAATTTTACATTTTTTATACATTTCAAAAAGCTTAAAATAATAAGTTGCAATAAAAATTAATTATTTTTATAATAATAAAAATTAATAAATTGATACTTTTTTTTGTGTTTTATAAAAATATTTTTAACCCACTTTTATTTTTATTTTTTTTATTTTATTTAATTTATCCTTTAAATTAATAATGTGTCAACATAACCCACACTATTTTAATGTTTCGGAGTGAAAAAAAAGAATTAAAGCTTGAAATTTTCGAGGATCTCACACACAATCTTGAATTTTTCCCTGGTATTGAAAGTGATTGCACCGAACACTGTAAAACAATGATGGCGGAGGTGGTTAAACAAACAATGAAGCATTATACGGAGATAGCAGTTAATTATTTTAAAGATGCCAAACTAGGTATAAAGAAAGGGGACGAATGCAGAGGTTTGTCATATTTTCTCTATTGTATCGGAAAAGATAAACACAGTAATGGAGAATTTCTTTCTGGTGTTGAGAAAGCCATGAACGTTAAAATAATAGATGGTGAAGTGGTTCATTTAAACCCAGACCCAGTGGATAATGAAGAATACAAATCGGAACCGGAACCTGAATCAGAAGAAGAAAAGGAAGAAAGCGATGAATAACCACCACTTCTGTACCCGGTTACCGTTACCGTTACCGTTACACTACATATAATTTTTAAATAAAGTAAAAAAAAACTGATGCAAAAGTTTTACATAGCAATTATTATTTTACTACGTAATTACTATGCAAAAGTTTTACATAGTGACGCTGCAAACAAAACCAAAAAAAAGTTGAATCTTTTTTTCATTAAATCTCGCGGGGACGAGATATTTTTGATAAAAATCAAAATTTTGAAAAAAGTTTTCTTTTTATTTTTATTCATATTAAACAAACAAACAAAATGACCATTATATTCCGAGCTAAAAAAAAGTTAGGCAGTGATTCACCAATTAAATTTAGTCGCGTAATCACCCCACTTTTACCGTTAGATTTTCACAAGGTTTTGGTACAAATGAACCCGCAGGACGTTTCGACGTTTCATTCAATAATATACCCGGTTTACAATATACATATAGAGTAAAATTGACCCAAACCAACTTCCAATTCACCAGTGATCCTCAAAAAACCGATGCAGATGTACGTTCTCCTATTGTATTTGATACAAATTATTTAAAGGACGTTGAATCAACAATCGAAATACTCATCGACGAAACAATTTATGAATAAACTCTTATATAAATTTGCTGACTACGACAATGTAAAGGGTAATTATGTTCAAGCTGTGAGCGGTCCTTCTCCATGTTTTTACAAGTATAGAAATAAAGTTGGAAGAAAAGCTTTAATGCCACAAGGATGGCATCCAAATTATCCAACCGAATTTGCAATGTTTGAACTTCCTGAACTTAAATGGTGTGGATCAGCAAGTAACAACTTTCAATTTTCTAGTGATAATGAATTATATAAGCTTTTTGAAGCTAATTTCACTTTAGGTCAGGATGCTTATTTAAACGGTCAAGGTTATCGTGTCTCTGTTTATAAAAATATCGAAGGTGGTTCATTTATATGGGCCCAACAACCTGGACCCGCATCAATATCTACCGTTAAATACCGTTAATTATAATGATGGTGAAATTACTGATATTGTTTTTTTGGTCGGCTATTACAAGAATAGAATAAGAGATCTTGATAAACTAGAAGAAGTAATGATTTCAGCCGCTATTAAAATTGCTGGAGTTAAAAAGTATTCTGGAAGTTTTTGTTGACAAAGTTTATAAAAATAAAAAGGTTACTGTTTACATTTTTAAAGTATAATGATTGGTTTTTTTATTTATATTATTTGAAGATCATTTTTTTGTTACTCAAAAAATAAATCATTTCATTAAAAGATCATTGAACACAATACTAAAATAATAAACTTAAATTGAATTTATTTTTAAAATTGAATTGAACACCAATTAAAAAAATGGAATGTTTTTAATTCTAAATTTAGAAAGTAACTGATAAAACGTTTAAGTTTGAGGGTTGAGTACCTTCCAAAATAAAACCAAAGGTGAAACTAGCATGAGCATTAATTGATGGTTGATATGATGGAAGAGTAAGAATTCCATTTGATAAACGTGCAACATTCCAGATTGAAGTATTTGAGTTATCTCTTAATCTTAATGTGTAATCTGTTGCGATGTAAATTTGTTTAATATCTCTGTTTAAATTGTTTGTGATAGTGATATCATATTGAGTAAATCTTTTATTACCACGTGAACCATCTATCCATGTACCAATAACTTTTGTTGAGAGTGATACTTCATGACAATCATTAATTGGAATACAAGTACATGCACCATCAAAAATACGACATACTTGACCAAATTGACAATTATTTGTACCACATTGATATGGATAACTTGCTGATGCAAATGCAACTGTTAATAATAATCCTAATAATATTAAAATTGATCTCATTGTTTGAATTGTTGTTTATTATTGTTTGAATAATTTGATTTATAGTTTAATTTGTTAATTTGTTAGGTTGTTTTTTGTTTTGAATGATAATTACAATTTAATTTATATTCTTTTTTAAAATATTGTAACAAATATAAAACATTATAAAAATAATATAACCCAACACTATATTTTTGTGACACTCTATAAATTCAGAAATCACATGATGATTAATAATTTTATCTATTACTTTTTTTTTAGAAAAGTGAGAGACAGATGAATATTAAAACAATATTTATTTGAATTTTATAGATGTGTGTATGTAGAGTTGAAATCATATACCATTTATAAGTGTTACCTTTTAAAAATTTACCCTTTTTTAAAAGAATTTGAATGAAGGTTGTATCATATTAATGTTTAATATGTTGTGTGGTTGATTTTTATACCTGGTGTTGTTACTTGTTATATTACATTATAGGGGGCTGTCGTTGCATTGAATTATTAAAATGCAAATACACTTGTTGTTCTATCATATCTACCAATTTTTGTTATATATTTTGGTTTGATAATCATCTCCCAAATGAAAATGAATGGCAATGCCAAAACGAATAAAACCAAAACTAGTATATAAAATGGAAATAAACTAAATTTTAAAAGTGCGATTGTAAAATTCTTTGTATCTTGAACTAATTTAATTGTTTGTTTTTTGCAATAATTTAAAAATGAGGTTGTAAAACTCTTTATATCTTGAAATAATTCCATTGTGTATATGTGTTGTATGTTTGTTGTGTGCTTGTTTTTTTAAAAAATAAAAAAAAAATAAAAAATTTTGGTCCATAAAAAAAAATAAAGATATTTAAAATTATTTCAAATAAATAAACAGCTGACACATTTAAATGAAAGAAATAAAATGAAATATTTTATTTAATTGTTGGGACGTTTAATTGTTGGGAAATTTAGAAAGTAACTGATAAAACGTTTAAGTTTGCAGGTTGAGTACCTTCCAAAATAAAACCAAAGGTGAAACTAGCATGAGCATTAATTGATGGTTGGTATGATGGAAGAGTAAGAATTCCATTTGGTAAACGTGCAACATTCCAGATTGAGTTATTTGAGTTATCTCTTAATCTTAATGTGTAGTCTGTTGCGATGTAAATTTGTTTAATATCTCTGTTTAAATTGTTTGTGATAGTGATATCATATTGGGTGAATCTTTTATTACCACGTGAACCATCTATCCATGTACCAATAACTTTTGTTGAGAGTGATACTTCATGACAGTCATTAATTGGAATACAAGTACATGCACCATCAAAAATACGACATACTTGACCAAATTGACAATTATTTGTACCACATTGATATGGATAACTTGCTGATGCAAATGCAACTGTTAATAATAATCCTAATAATATTAAAATTGATCTCATTGTTTGAATTGTTTTTTTTGTTATAGTTGTAAAGAATTTGGTTTTTTTGTTTTGAATGAATAAAATAAAATTTTATTTCTTTTTATACCTTTTTTTTTTAAAATATTATTTTTGTGTATCAGTTTAAATAAAATAAATATTAAATAATACACAGCCTCATATATATTTAGAAAATCATGTGATTATTAATCAACAATGTACCATTTTAGATTAATCTAAGATTAAATGTTTTTTTAAGGTTTAGTTATTTTTTTTTTATCACAATGAAAATACACTTTTAAAAAAATTAAATGTTAAAAGTGGTCTGAATTAACAAGGATTTCAAATAACCCAAAATAAATAGTATCTGAAATGGTTATATCAACTGTACAAATAAGTGTAGGTTTAAATATTTTGGGAAACGTTTTATTTATTATTAAATTCATTTATAAGAAAAGGATAATAATTTGAAATAAATAAAAAGATATTTGTTATTTCTAAATTTAGAAAGTAACTGATAAAACGTTTAAGTTTGCAGGTTGAGTACCTTCCAAAATAAAACCAAAGGTGAAACTAGCATGAGCATTAATTGATGGTTGATATGATGGAAGAGTAAGAATTCCATTTGATAAACGTGCAACATTCCAGATTGAAGTATTTGAGTTATCTCTTAATCTTAATGTGTAATCTGTTGCGATGTAAATTTGTTTAATATCTCTGTTTAAGTTATTGGTGATAGTGATATCATATTGGGTGAATCTTTTATTACCACGTGAACCATCTATCCATGTACCAATAACTTTTGTTGAAAGTGATACTTCATGACAATCATTAATTGGAATACAAGTACATGCACCATCAAAAATACGACATACTTGACCAAATTGACAATTATGTGGACCACATTGATATGGATAACTTGCTGATGCAAATGCAACTGCTAATAATAATCCCAATAAAATTAAAATTGATCTCATTGTTGTTGTTTGTTTGAATTATTTCTTTAACTTTTTTATAAAATTTATATTTGTTTTTGAAATTGATATATAAATAAAACAAAAAATTAAAACTATTTATACTCTTTTTTTTCAAATAATTGAATAATTAATAATTGTAAATAAACAATAATTCAATATAATTTCTTAAAATGGTCCAACAACATTAAAATTAGAAAATCAATGATTATTAATCATGTTTGTTCCTTAATTATTAATAAAAAATGTTACCGAATAATTAATATTATTAATAATACTATTTATTAAAAAATAACAAAAAAAAACAAAATTTTAAAATCTATTATCTATTACAATTTTTTAGAGTTAACCAATAAAATTAACCAATATTTTAAATTTTAAATCTATAAAACAAATAGTGTGTGTTTAGTTTATTTGTTAGTCCATGTGTGTTATGTTTTTTATGTGTTATTAAAAAATTGTGTGTTGTGTACATTTATTTTATATTTCCACAATAAATATTATTAATTCATATAAAAGATACGATAACCAACTACATCACTATATGTATAAGTGAGTGTACTAAAACCTGGATCATTTACATAAAATAATGAATTTGTTTGATCATAACCAACAGCTAATACAAAATGAGCGCCATCCAATACATTTATAATGACAACAATTTGTTTGTTAATCATTTGAATAACTTGTTCCATTGTGAATTCAGTAGCATCATATGAACCAACCCATTGGATTGATGGTGAAATACCTTGTAATGCTGATTCTTCTAATAAATCATCACCTACATAACCAGAGTTTGTACGTAACCATTGATTTAAAGTACCTGGATCAGATACATTTGAATTGATCATAATACCTTTTCCTGCAATTGCCATTGAACATGAACTCATTAAACAACCAACACTACAAACTGTTTGATTAATAATTTCATTGCTTCCCCAACGACTATCACACTTTTGTCCGAGGGTAGTATAAATTAGTAAATGTTTTTCAATCTTCCTCCTTTTTTAAAGTAAATGTTTATAACCTACTTGTTTATATAATGGATATGAATATGGAATAACAACAATCGAACTTGCTAAACCAATTGATAAAATAATTGAAACTAATAATAATACAATTTTATTCATTTTTTGTGATTTTTATTTTAAAGAGAATTGTATGTTTTTTAAAAACTTAAAATTTTAAAAAAAATTCGAATTTTCTTATGTTTATAAAAGTTTATAAAAAATATCTAAAAAAACACTGGGAAAAATGGGTGTTGGTATTTTAATAATATCTCACAAATTGGGAAATAAGATAATAAAATAAATAATTTATGTTATTTGTAATAATTAATTAATAAATTTGTTTAGATCTTTTCATTGTTTATTTTTTATTTTCTTGTTTTTTTTTTTTATTAAATATGATTTTTTCGGTGTTTTTTTCATTTTTAATTTTTTGTTACACAAACATATCTGCAACAACATGTCGCAAAATAAAAGTGCACAGATTAAATTGGCAAATTCAATTAAATCAGAAAAGAAGAAATCTTTATTTGATGATTTATTTGCACAGGATCCTATAAAACCGAAAACTACAACACCACCTAAAAAGAAAGATACAGCTCAAACTAAAGCAACACAAAAACCAACTGTAACACAAAAAGATAATAAAGCAAAATCTGCAACAACAACACCAAACAATACTAGTAAAGATAAAACTAATAATAAAACACCACCTGCAACTTCACCAAAGCAACCTACAAAAACAACAAATATAAAAGAAACTAAAAACAACAATACCGATAAAAAGAATGAAGTAAAATCTGTTTCAACACCACCTCCGACCACATCACTGGCTATAATCAATAAAGCAGCAAGCAATACAATAAAACCATCAATCAATACACCTCTTAAAACTATTGAAAAAGCAAACACTGCAAAACCTGCAATAAATACCACAACACCAATAAATAACACCAAAAGAGCAATTGAACAAGATGAAAGTATACAAGCAGATGATAGACCACAAAAAAAGATAAAAACTGATACAACCACTATTGCACCAACCACTTCCAAAACAACTCAAAACAAAATAACACCAACACCACAACCAATTACATCAATTATACCTCAAACAAAAGTAACACCAAACCCAATACCAACAATTCAAAACAAAGTAACATCAAAACCAACAATTTCAAAAACCATAATAACAACAAATTTAAAAGTTGCACCAAAAGTTATCATTAAAAAAACAGCATCATCAAATGGTAAAAACATAATTGTAGATACAAAATCACTTTTTAAAAGTATTGTTGGTAATTTAAATAACAACAACAACAATAATGAATCAAAATTGGTTAGCGAACCAATTACAAGTAATGACAATTCTACCAATGAATTAGTTTTAGAATTAAAAACAAAAGCAGAAAATAATTTAAATATTGAATTAAAACCAAAACAAATTGAAAAAGAAATTGATGATCAAGTTTTAGATTTTTTAATAAACTTTTCAAATTATTATAAAAGTAAAGAAGGTGATAATAGTAACAACTCAATTATTGATGCAGCAACAAATAGTTCAAAAAAGAAAAAAGGTAAAACAACCACAACTACAACAACTACCAATGAAGAAAATAACAAATTAATATTAAATGAATTTAAATCAACTATTGATCAAACATTAAAATCAGTTACAATTGATATTGAATTTAAAAATGAATTTATCATGCTCACAAAAGCTGCACTCAGATATTCAAAAGTTCAAAAGAAATTTATATCTTTAAAGTATATTCAAATTGTAAATATTACCGTACATACACCACCATCATCATTAATAATAGTATATTAATATAATTACACTAATTCTACTACAGGCAAAAAAGAAAATTAAACAATTATTTAAATCAATTGAAATACTAAAACAATTAATTGATAAGATTATACCATTTTTAAATAGCAACAACAATCAACTACCAAGTAAACAATTTATTGAACAATTAATTAAAACTATAAATCAATATGCAAATAAACCAATTGAAATGGCAATATTTGTAATGATTGAAGCTGGTAATATAAATTGTGGTATTTTAGGATTTGGTCACTTTGCTAAATTCATTATGATAGCAATGGGTTCATTAAGTAAATTACATTCATTTATTAAACAATTAAAATTAAATTTAAATAATAATATTTCAAATTTATATAAGATATCAAATAAACTATAGGTGTAGTTGTGTTGTTTTTTAATTACATTTTTATTTTATCATTATCGTTATTTTATTTTAATTATTAATTATTATTATAGTATTATTATATTATTATTTATATATTTTATTTAATTTAAACTTTTTCATTATTATTTGAAGAGCCAGTATCTACTTGAATATCGTTATCAGTTGTAACCATTGTTGGAGATTCTTCTGGTTGATGTTGTGGTTGATGAGTTGATTGTTTCTTACGATGATGAGATGATGAAGATTTCTTTTTATTGTGTCTTTTTTCAGATTCATCTTCTGAACCAGATTCATCACTACTTGTATCATCATCACCACCATGTCTACCAGTTTCATTTTTAACTAAAGTTTCAAGTAAACGGATTAAATCTCTACGATATCCGTTATCTTTATTGGCACCACCATGACCATTATGATGTTTCTTCATTTCAACACCACCATCATTGTTACCACCGTTATCAGTTGGAACTGGTGCATTTGCAAGTGCAAGTAATACTTCAATATCTTGTGGATAATCAACTGGTACATGCCAGAAAGCAGAATCTTGATAGTATTGATTGGCTTTAAGTCCACCAACCTTTTTAAGTAATCTCAATATTAAACCAACGAAAATACCACCAACAATTGCAATACCAATGGTAATGAATGTAGCTGCAGCATTGTTTTTAGCTTGAGCATCACCAGCACGGAATATTTGTTCATATTCAACTTGATTGTATAATGCAGTGTTTGGATCACTTTGAGTGGATACACCTCTTGCTGCAGCAACAACAGCAGCAATTGAACCAAGGAAACCTGGCATGAAATGAAGATTATGAATACCACAGGTATCTTGAATATTAAATTTACGTTGAAGATATGGTGAAATGAAAAGATAACCAACTACACTTATAACACCGGCAAGGAAACCCATACCAATAGCACCACCTGGATTGATATTCATATGAGCTAAACAACCTTGAATTACACCACCTGCCAATGTTGAATTTTGAACGTGAACCATATCCATTTTATGACCTAAATGACCAAACAATCTAGTTATGATAAATGTTGCAATGGTTGAACCAGTCAATGAAAGGAATGTATTTGCAATTGCTCTAAATTGTGGTTCACCCAATGGTGCAATAGCAGCATTGAAAGATGGCCACATCATCCAAAGGAACAATGTACCAGCCATTGCAAATTGATCACCAGTGTAACTACCAGAATTATCAGCACAATCTTTTGATTTCTTATCGGTGAGGAAATAGGCAACGGTTAAACCGAAAACTGAACCGAATAAATGAATGTACATACCACCACCTACATCAATAGCTTCTAAATTCATTTCACCAATAAACATATTTAAAAAGTAAAATATTGGTTGAATAATACCCATAACCAACATTTGTAATGGTGTTACTCTACCCAATATAGCACCATATGAAATCATAACAGCTCCTGCACAAAATAAACCTTGAAGTAATACAGTTTGATCAAATGAGAATGTATCTGGCCATGCACCACCGTGTTGATTTTGATGATGTACTGATTCAAAAAATCCCCAAAGTAAAACTGACCATTGTGCAACCATTGCTGAAATGATAAATGTATATCCTAACGCTGAATAACCATATCTTCTGAGGAATGTCATTAAAAAACCAAACCCAAAGAAAATCATAATATTGATATCTCTAAAATATCCATAAATATTATCTACTTCTTTTTGAACTTCACCACCATCATAATCTGCTGCTGTCTCTGATCCAGTCATTGTATTTTTTTGATATCTAATCCATACTGAATATAATACTACCATAAATATTTGAAATCCAAATAATAACATTATAAATATTATAGATTCTTTTCTCTTTGAAAGAGGTATTTTATGTTCTTCTTTTGACATTTTGTTTTTTTAATATATTATTTTATCACCTATAGAGATCTTTTTTTTTTTATAGATTATAGATTTTTTTTTGTAATTAATATTCTGATTTACTTGTGTTAATTGGAAATAGAAATAATGATAATAATGGTAATTGGGAAAAAAAAAAAAAAAAGAGGTAATTATTTATTTTTTGAAAAAATAAAAAATACCAAATGAATATGTAGAAGTGTTGTATTTTATAAAATGAATTGATATAATTGGTAATGGTATATAATGTATAATATAATATATGTATAGAAAAATATAAAAATAATTTTAAAAGAAAAAAAGAAATTTCTATTTTATATTTTCATAAAATAAAATTTGAAAAATCGAAAAATGAAATTGGATATGAATAACAACTAATAGACACAATATGGAATTAATTATTATTTATATAAAAAATAATTAAAAAAAAAACAAAAAAACAAAAAACAAATAATAATAATATGGCAGTTTTAAAACATTATATAATAAACACTCACACAGACAGAACAAATAACCTTAATTACATACGATTGGTTAATGGTTGTTTAAAAAAGCAAACATATATACTACACACCACAATATTTAAATAATGTTGTTTTGTTTGTTAATGAATATACTCACACTAATACATTAACAGGCAGACACAACACATTAGTATTTTTTATATTTTTTATAAATCCTCTTATTTAAAAATATAAATGTTTTTTTTATGTGTATTTTTTTTTTGTTGTATCTTTATCTTTATCTATAATTTTGTGTGTTTTTTGTTTTGGTAGATTAAAAAAATATTTAAAATTATATAGTGAAGAAAGGGGGGTTTAAAATAAAATAAAAACATACAAATAATATTACTTGTTTAACTATTTAACAGATAAATTGTGTGATAGTATATATAATAAATATTATTATTATTGTATAATTGTGGTTTTTTATTTTTTTTATCACCAACTGTACAGCATTCAATCTAAACAAAATAAAAAATAAAAAAAATTCAATTTAATTAAAAAATTAAAAGATGAAATTTCAATTTTCTATCCAAAATAGAAATTTAAAAAAATATATAATGTATATGTGTGTATGTGTGTTTGATATTTATTATGTGTGCGTGAATGAGGGTGTATTATAATAAACACATGTGATAAAACAGTTTTTTTTTTTAGAGAGTAATCGTATTTTTATTTTATATCAATGGTGTATTCATGTAATGTAATGTAATGTTATATCAACTGTAAATAATTATCTTTTTAGGATGAGTAGTTATAATATTATTATCAACATCATCATTATATTATTTTTTCCTAACAACACAAAAATATAATTTGGGATTTTTTTTCTGTTTTTTTTTCTCGCGTGTTTTTTTTGTTTTTTTTTTATAAATAAACCAGAGTTTTATAACTCTGTTTAAAAATAATAATGGTGATGATAAAAAAAAACAGTGATTGATAGTTGATTTTTGTGTTGTTTTTTATTAATGTATGTGTTTATGATTATTTAACCAGAGTTGTTAAATAAAAATAAAATATCATGAAAATGATAAAAATAAGTTATAAATATCGTCTTTTAGACTTAAACAGGATGATGAACACAACGAAATTAAATTGCAACATGATTACTTGAAAAAACAACACAATAACACAATCTATTTTTAAATTGATCGCAATATAATATTAATAAAGATATATCATTACATATATACATACTTTTTAAACTTTTTAAAATTTTATATGTTTTTTAGTTTAAACGAATGTGTTGTTGGTGAAAACAGACTGGTTGAATCACTATAAAAAAAAAAAAATTAAAAAAAAAAAAAAAAAAAAAAAAAAAAAAAAAAAAAAAAAAAAACCCCAAAAAAAAAAAAAAAAAAAAAAAAATCAAAAAAAATCAAATTTCTCATACAAACTTTTGTAGGACATCCATTCAATTTCCTTTTTGCTTTAGTGTCACATGGATTTTTCCATTTTTAAATTTTAATTAATTCGAATTTTTGTTTAATTTTTTTGTTTTTTTTTTAAAAAAAAACATAAAAAAAAGATGATATTATTAGGTGTATAGGTCTAAAAGTTATATGTGTAACACATATATATGATTTTGTTGAATAAATAAATAAAACATTAAAAGAACGGAGTGACCAAAAGATATTTTTTTTTTAAAAATATATTTCGATGATGATTGAATGTGACAACGATAGATTTGATTATTGAAAAGAAAAAAAGTTTAAATTTTTATTTTTTTTTGTGTTAACTTTAAAGTTGTTTAACTGAATTATTATTACTATTGTTATTTGTTTGTTCAACATGCGATGGTAAACTACAGTGAACTCTGAATCTACTAACACCACCATCTGGATAAATATTTAAACGAACGTGAGTGAATGGTTCCTTGTTGTTTATCAATTCATTTTGGAAATATTGACGACTATGACCGCATAATGGAGTATTTGGTAAAACGTTTGTCCATTGATATTCATGGAGATGAGTTTCATCTGGTGCAACGGAAGAATGAATTGCATCGATTGAACATGAAGTTGGGAAATTACCTTTGAACCAATTTGTATCGACTTCAATTCTTTGTAATAAACCTTCTTGTGCTAATTTAACAATTAACCAATCGTAACCTGGTCCTCTTCTTCTTTTTGTTTCCCATCCATCACCCATGTTTACTGAACGACCAGGCATGATAATATTATTTTTATTACCATAGAAATGATCACTGCATTGAGTTACAATACCACCACATTCAATTGCTGCTAAATCAACGATTTCACCTTTGATTACCAATGACCAATCTTTTACAACTCTACCGTATACTCTTAAACGTGCAACACCTCCATCTGGATAAATTCTAAGTTTTAAATGAGTAAAACGTTTTTCATTTCTACATTCATAATATTTTTTACAGGATGATCCTAAATCTGATTTCTTTAATACTTCTTCCCATTCGCTTGATTGTTCCAATTGACTAAATGTTGGATCACTATCATCACATAAACCTTCAATTGATGCATGTGGTGGATAATTACCTGTAAAATAGGCAGTATCCAATTCAAATCCATAAATTACACCTGGAATACCTAATTTTAAAATACACCAATCATGTTCTGGATTATGTCTTTTAGTTTCCCAACCATCCTATTATTCAAAATAAAAAATTTAATTAATATGTACACATATAAAAAAAAATATCTAAGATTATTTTCATTTTTTTTCATTTTTTTTTTCAATTCGCAAACAATGAAATTTACAATTGTAAAAAAAATAAAATATTTTCAAAGCGATAATAATAACTAAAAGATACATACCATCCATTTACCAGTATCTACATATTTATCGGCATCCCAAACTGGTGCAGAATGTTTAATTAAATTAACGCATTCGGCAAACCATTGATCAGTACAACCAAGTACTTTTCCTCCTACTTTATCAGATAAAAGTTCTGCACATTCAGATACATAAAAAGGTGCGTTTGGATCTACGTTATTATTTGCATATACCATTGTGTTTGTTCTTAGTTTTTTTATATTACAGCGTGTTTATTTATTATTTATATTATTAAATATGTTTTTTTTAAATCATATAATTTATTATTTAAATATACAAGTTTATATATATTTAAGTATTTTAATTTAATTGCAAGTAGAAAATAAAAAAGAAAAAAAATTTTCTTTTAATCAAAAAAAAAATAAAAAAAAAAAAATAAAAACAAAAAAAAAAAATATAAAAAAAAAAATCTTTTTTTTCAATTTAGAAGACAGTTATAATAACCAGTGAAATTCAACCTAAATTGGTTCTGTTTTTTTACTTTTTTGGAGACAATTGTAATAAAACGATTTTAACATAACACCACACTATGTATACATTTGAAATTTCAATGTTGCCCATCGTTTAGTTTTGACAACACTGATATATTGAAATATAGGATATAATTTAAATTTTATTGTAACAGTTTTATTATTATAATGTGTATTGCCACAACAAATTTAATATTTAAAAATTTAAATCTTTAAAATTACAAAAAGAACACACACACACACACACACACACATATATATATATATATATACATACACACATATATATATATATAGCTAATATACACATCACATACATAACCTTATACTCATGCATATCCTAACACACTTATATTCATTTTTAGGATTACAAATGATTTATTTGAAAATAAAACAAATAATGAAAAATATTATATTGAAACTATTGGAGATAAATCAAATTTAAATACAACAGTTACAGCAATGAATAAATTATTACCAAATTATGATTATGATAATTTCATTGTATTGGGATTAGATAACTGTAAAATTGGTTATTCAAAAAAGGAAGGTTATAAAATTGAAGATATTAAATCAACCACCAACACAAAGAAACATGATCAAAACAGATACTTTAAAAGTATACAATTACCAACATCAAGACAAACATTTGAAAAAGTTAAATCAATTAAAAATATAACTGATCCAACTATATCAAATGATAATGAAATTAAATTAAAAGTAGTAGCAGATACCAATGATAATGATGATAATGGGGAAAATGATGATGAAGAAACATTGGAAAGAAAATTATTGAAAAAGAATTCAGAATTAAATAAACAAGTTGAAATTGAACCAAATAATCAAGATGCATGGATAAGGTTAGTTAAATTTCAAGAGAATTTTCAACAATTTAGTAATAAAATGAAAAGATCAAATGTAGCAATATATGAAAAACAATTGGCAATTTATAGAAATGCTTTATTGGTTAATCCAGATTCAGAATTGTTAACAATTGAATATTTAAAATTGGCTTCAAAAATATGGGATCAACAAAAAGTATTAGATTTATGGAATAAATTAATTGATAAAAATAGTAGTAGTGGCACCAATGGTATAAGCGAAACATTATGGAAAGAATATATTGAATTTTGTTTATCAAATTTCAATGAATTTACAGTTGGTAAAATGAAAGATACAATTGTTACAGTAATTAAAAAAATGTTAATTAAAAGACGTTCATTTAAAGTACGTGACACTAATTTCATGGAGAATGTACAAATAATTGAAGAATCAATACTTCAATTTATATCCCAATTAACTAGATTCCTTATTCAAGCTGGTTTCAGTGAACGTGTAATTGGCATTTACCAATCTTTAATTGAATTTAATTGTTTTGAACCAATTCAATTATCAAATGAATCACAGGCAACCCTTTTAAAAGAATTTAAATTATTTTGGTCTTCTGTAGACCATCCAAAAATTGGTGAATCAAATTCAATTGGTTGGTCAAAATCATATAATAAATTAATTAATGATAGAATTAACAGTAGTAGCGGTAGTGGTGGAAACAGTAACAGCAATGGTGATAATAGTTTAGACAATTTAGATAATTTATCAATTGAAGAAATTGAAAGATTATTAAAAGAACAAGAAGATGAAGAACAACAAGTTGATAATGGTGATATATTTAATATAGTTTATAAATCAAAAGAAGAAGATAATGGTGATGAACAACAAGTTGATAATCAAGAGGAGGAAGATATGGTAGTTGAACAACCTAAATCAAATGAAAGTAAATTTAATGAATGGGGTAAAAAAGAAATTCAATTTGATAATATAAATTGGTTACCATTAAATGTAAATGATATCAATTTAGTTGATAAAGAAGTAAATTCAAACGATACAGAGAGAGTTGTTTTATTTAATGACTTTTATGAATTATTATTTAGATTTGTAAAAGAAGAAAACAAAGTTGAATTGGTATTTCAATTTTTAGAATTTCTCGGTGTACCAATTACATTGGATGAAAAGTTACCACCAAGATTCCCATTTAATCACCCAATAAGAAGAGAATCTATAAATTCAATAAACACAAATAACATTTCATTATTATTTCAACATTTAAAACAAACACCAACTAGTACAACAACAACAGACTGGATATCAACATTTGATCAAATTACAACGATAACTAAATTAGATAATGATAGAATTAAATTTATAGATTGTGTATTTAAATTAATTTTAGAATCAAGTAATGGCATTAATATTAAATTAAAAGAGAAATTATATATTTCTTATGTATTGTTTAAAGCATCAATGATTGGATTGGAGGAAGCTAAAATATACACAAAATCATTATGCGAGAAATTTAAACAACAAGTAATCTATTTTGATATTTTTGCATGGTTAGAAATAAAGAGTGGTAAAATTCAAGAAGCAAAGAAAATATATCAAACTACATGTACATACATAAATCAAATTAAATCAACTATTACACAACATCAAATTGATTTCATTTATAGAGAATACTTGGTAATGGAATTATGTTCAATTCATTCGGCAATTGATAAAGATCCTTCAATTTTAAAAAGGTTTATACAAAGTAATCATAAACCAATTGAATTATTCATAATACCATTACATATAATTCAATGTTATCTTGAAAACAACACATACAAACAATACACTACAACCAATAATAATAATGTAGCAATTGAACAACGTTGTCAATATTTAAAATTCAAATTCACCAATAATAATAATAACAATAATTCAACTACCAATCATTCAGCAGATTATATTTTAATAATGTTAATATTTGAATTACTTTATAATGGATTTAATGGATTTTTAATATTGTTTAATCAAGTTGATCAAAATTTTAAAATTCATTCAATTCAACATGAACTAATTACAATTAAATCAATTGAAATGGTATGTAAATTGTCACCGTTATTATCAGTATCAACAGAACCATTGAAAATTAAAAATTTAATTATATCTTCATTGGATCAATATTACGACCATCCAATTTTATTATCACTATTTTTAAATTGGGAAAGTAAAAATCAATTGGTTAATAGAGTAAGAATTTATTTTGATACAACAAGTAATATCAATGGTAATACAGCAACAACAAGTTGTATATTTTGGTTATTTGCAATTAGATTTGAAATTTATAAACTTGGATCAGCACAAAGAATAAAATCACTTTTTGAAAAGTCAATTCAGTACAATTCAAATTGTAAACATAATAATATACTTTGGAAATTGTATATTGAATTTGAAGTAAATAGAGGTCGTTTAAAAATTGCAAAATCAATATACTATCGTTCAATTAAAGAATTACCATACTCTAAAATAATTTGGTTATTACCATTTACAAATCCTAGGTTATCAACAATATTTACAAATTCTGAATTATCTGATATTATTAAATTAATAAATGAAAAAGGTATTAGATTAAGATTATCATTTTACCATTAAATTAATAAAAATAACAATAAAAAAATAAATTTATTTCATATGACATTCGTATTTTTATTTTTTTTTAGTTAATTATGATAGTTTTCTCAATAATTCGAAAATAGTGATGTGGAATTAATGTTTGCATATGAACATAAATTATTTTCACATTAATGTCATTTACTCACTCTAAAAATAAAAAAATTATTATAATTAATTAAAATATTCAAAGATTTCCTTCTTTATTGAAAAAACACATCCTACTCGATTATTTTGGCAAGAGTTTCAACAATTATCTTTAAAATTTGGAAAAAAAAGAAAAAAAAAATCTAAAAAAAAAAAAAAAACTTTTTCTTTGGTGTTTGTAAAAAATCAACAATAATATTCGTGTACATAAAAAAACTTTATATCTGTGACACACAGTAATAAATAATAATAATAACAACAACAATAGTGTAATTTAATCAACCAATAAAATTAAAACAGTGTCTTCACAATATGGATCAATCAATGATGTTTGGTGATCTCTCACCATCAGCTGGTGATCATAATTCATCAAGTGAAAGTCCTGAAATTCATGTAAGTAACACATACTCACATGCAATCAACCACACCATTTTAAAATACTAATTATTTATTTTAATTATTAGACATTTTATAGAGTATCAGGATCATTAGCATTATTATCATTTATTGGATCATTATTTGTTATTATAACATTTATAACGATTAAAGATCTTAGAAAACATCCAACTCGTATGATATTTTTTTTATCAATATGTGATGTAATGTTTAGTTTAAAATATTTGATTACTGCGGTATTACCACATTCAGATAGTTTTCAAAATAGACAAATTGCATGTTTTTTACAAGCAGGATTTCAACAATTTTTTGGATTAGCATCAATAGGTTGGAGTGGTATGATTTCGCTAAATTTAATTATTAGTACGAGTAGACCATTTGAAAATACAAGTAGTTATTCAAAATTTTATCATATTTGGATTTGGGGATTTTCATTGGTATCAAGTATAGTAATGTTTTCAAATCATCATAATGTTATAGGTCCATCAGGTGATGGTACATGTTGGATTCAAATTGATAATACACATAATAAACCATTTTTATTATTGTTTTTCATACCATTGTTGGCATATTTTTCAATATCAATTGCATCATTGGTAATTGCTGCCATTAGCACAAGAAATAGACACTCATTATCAACAGGTACAAATTCATCATGGTCAGATCGTAATAGAACTGGTATGTTATTACGTATGTCAACTTATACATTGGTATTCATATTATGTTGGTCAGGTCCATTGGCACATAGAATTGCAAAGTTTGCAGGTCATAATGATATTGCAAATCATACTGATTTCCTAATGTTTTTAGATGCAATTGGTGTTAGTATTCAAGGATTTATGAATGCATTAGTTTGGATTACAAATCCTTCAATTCTCAGAGGTTTCCTTGATAACATTATCAAATATTTACCATTCTCTAAAAAATTCATTGAACATGGTGAAAACACTCCATTGATTCGTTCACTTCAAGATGAAAATCAAGATCCAACTCAATTGGCATTCATATTACGTAACAACATCCTAACATGTTCATTACGTGGTATTGCATTATCTGTAAATGATAATTTAAATCATTCATTATCTTCATCATTACAACAACATCAACAACAAGGTGGTGGTAGTGGTACAGTTATTCAACATTTATCACATGAAATGTTACAACAAAATACAAAAGCAGCAGGTGGATCAGGATCAATTTCATCAACTACCCCAATTAATGATGGTAGTGGTGAATTTAATAATGGTGGTAGTGGTAGCAATGGTAATTCAACATCAAATAAGAATTATAATGATTTATTAGATTCAAATTCATTTAAAATTTATACGGAAAAAGAATTATTTGCAGATATATTTAGTATAGCACCAAATTCAACACATATTGGTAACCATAAATTTAAAGATTATTGTCCAGGTATATTTGCAAAAATCAGAGAATTAAATGGAATTACACCATCAGATTATTTGAAATCATTTGATTCATCATTATTTTTTGAAAATTTATCAAATCAAAAATTCTCTGAAGGTAAAAGTGGATCATTTATGTGTTTTTCACCAGACAATAAATTTTTAATCAAAACTATAACTCGTCAAGAATCCATATTGTTGAAAAAGAAAATCAACAAATTTTATCAGTATCTTGTGAAAAACAATGCATCATTTTTATTGAAATTTTATGGATGTCATAGAATATCAATGCCAAATGATCATACTATCTATTTAGCAATTATGTCAAATGTTTTCGGTACAATTCCATCTGGTATTAAAGTGAAGGAACGTTATGATTTGAAAGGATCAAAAGTTAATCGTGGTGGTAATGATCCAAATTTCAAAGGTCAAGGATTAGGATTGGATATGGATTTCCTCAACTATCGTAAATTATTAAATCTTCCAGATGGTCTATCAATACCAATTGTTCAACAATTAAAACGTGATGCTGAATTTTTACAATCATTAGAAATTATGGATTATTCTTTATTAATTGGTATAATTCCAAATAATGATGAATATAGAGAGAAATTATATCTAGATAAATCATTATCACAATCATCATCATCGTTAAGAAATAGTGGTAATAATATTAGTAATGATGGTAACAATGGTAGTGGATTACTATTAAAAGGATCTTTTAATAATAATTCAATTACTTCAAGTTCAAATTACGATTTTTCAAATGGTATTGTTTCAGCAGATGATAAATATATTTACTTTATTGGAGTAATTGATATACTTCAATTATATGATTTTAGTAAAAAGTTAGAAAGATTCCTTAAAGTTTATATCGTTAGAAAAGATAGAGATGGTATATCTGCAATTCCACCTCACCCTTACAAATTAAGATTTATGACAAGAATGAATGAAATTATGAAAAATAATAACAATAGTAGTTATAATTTTAATCAACATAATAATAATAATAATAATAATAATAATAATTTTCATAGAGAAGACCTTTTGTAAATTATTATAAATAAATAAAAAATATAAAATATATATACACAAATATAAAAAAGTAGAATGTTTTTATTATTTTTAACATTCTTTAAAGAATAAATTTAATACCTCTTCATCTTTATGAGTGTATGGATTTAATCTCATGTGATGACTGTTATGGATTGGTGCTTTGTCATTTTCAGAATAGATATCAACTGCAAAAAAAAGATTATGAGCAGCACATTTGTAATTTTTAAATGCATGTATTTTAGTTTTGAATGGTCCTTTAACTTCTTTATATTCACTTTTTACCAATTTATAGTATTTGGTGGAATGAACTGATTTAAAGTTTACATTTGTTTTAACTTCAAATACAACGTTATCATGGTTACCACTTTTATTGATAAAATCTATAAAATAATCTTCTCTGTCAAGTTTCTCTTCTTTATATGGTTTAATACTGTTACAACAAAATGGAGTACCTTGATTACTCAAATTTGAATCATCACCAGCATTATTAATACCATCAAAACCTTTTAATCCATCTTTATAACAAACTAAAAACGAACCAATTGTTTTTTCTGAAAATGATGATAGCTCATTTGGGTAAGGATAATTTTGTAAAATAACATTTTTATCAAAATCAATTACCAAGACACAAAAATGACCAATTCTATTAACTTCGATCTTTATTACCAAAATTCCTGTAGTTTTAATATTATTTTTATTACTATAACTTTTTATTTGATTAATAATATAAGAATCTTCCATTTTTTATTATTATCTGAAAGCAATGTAATTTCGCTATTATTTTTTAAACAAATAAAATTTATTATTTTTTGAACACATTTATAATAATTTTTTATTGTTAACTTAAAATTTTAAGTTGTTGTTGTTGTTGTTGTGCACAACAACAACAACAACTTAAAATTTTAAGTTAACAATAAAAAATAATTATAAATGTGGTTGTATTGTGTTGTGTTTAGAAATAAATTATTATTTGAAAAATTATACACCACCATCACTTGAGCCACTAAAATATTAAAAGTGAAATTAAATAAATCACACTTGTAAAATTCATAGGAGTATACTTTTCATGAGATAATTATTAAAAATAAATAAATAAATACAAAACATTTTGAAAACAATTACAACTTGGACAAATTTTTTTTTTTTTTTTTTAATTTTTTAAAAATTTATATTGGGGTATTTTTTTTTTTTTTTTTTTAAGTTTTTTTAAAAAATTTAAAATAAAAAAATTATTTTTTTTTTTTTTTTTTTTTTTTTTTTTATATT
>JABXES010006803.1:0-23114 GCA_013375695.1 Dictyostelium brefeldianum | reverse complement strand
GTCTGCAATACCATTACTACTTCTTTTAACTGGAGTTGATTTAACTGGTGATGATTTCATTGGTAATGATGTTGATGTATCTACACTACCATTACTACTGCTACATTTAATTGGAGTTGATTTAATTGGGATTGATTTAATTGGGATTGATTTAATTGGAGAGGATTTAATTGGAGTTGATTTAACTGGTGATGATTTAACTGGTGATGATTTCATTGGTGATGGTGTTGATGTATCTACACTACCATTACTACTACTACTACATTTAACAGGAGTTGATTTAACTGGTGATGATTTAATTGGTGATGATTTCATTGGTGGAAATGTTAATTCATAACTGTGATCACTTTTAACTGGTGCTGGTTCAACTGGTGCGGGATCACCAACACTGATATTAAGAATTACCAATAACTCTGATAATTTCAATTGATTTCCAACACCACCACTTTTATTTCTAATTTCAACTTGACTACTTAATTCTTCAATAAGTGTTTGAGTTCCACGGTTACTTTCTAACACGTATAAAACTTTACCATTACCACCAAACAATGTTAATGTACCTAAATCAAATGAAAATCCTTCAATACCTTTAACTGCATTTATATATAAATTATTTGTATGTACGTGTTTGTGTTTTGAAAATTAATTCAAAAAAATAAAAAAATAAAAAAATAAAATAAAATAAAATAAAATAAATTAAAAAGTTTGAAAAAAAAAAAAATAAAATTAATTTTTATAATTAACTATTTAATTTATTATTAAATATTATAATTACCTTTTGGTATAACAACGAGATCTAATAACCACAAACCATTAGAATTAACTCTATTTAACAATGATTGTAAATTTCGTGATTTTGTGAATAAAAGAAACACAGAAAACTTTTGAAGTTGTTGAATTTTGTCCATTTTTTTTTCTATTTGTTTTGAGATTAGTTATTAGTTATTCTCTGTTTTTTTCTAATATTTTTAAACTTTATTATTACGAGTTGAAGTTAGATAATGAAAAAAAAAATAAAAAACAATTGTTTCTCCATACTAAAAAATAAAAAAAAATAAAAAATAAAAAAAAAAAAAGTTAGAATATATATGGTAACTGAATGGTAAAAAACTCGTTATGTTGGTAGTGTTGAAAATGGTAGTTATGGTAGTGAGGTTTTTGTATGGTAGTTATGGTAGTGTTAAAAATGGTAGTGATGGTAATAATGGTCTGTATGGTAGCGATGGTAGTGTTGAAAATGGTAGTGATGGTAGTAATGGGCTCCATATTAGAGTCTTGCCGTGGACCTAGATACTTCGATAACAATAAGTAATTTCATAATAACAGAACCATTACAAAAATTTAATGGGGTAGGAGGATCTTTTGATTATTCAAATAATAATATTAGTGGAACAGTTGATTCTAGTTGGTGTAATGCAAAGAGTGTATCATTTAAGAATAATAGTCTTTCAGGAGAGTTACCAGAGTGTTTTCGATGTTACCTTGCATATGATTCAACCATTTATAATGCATTTTCAAATAATCAATTTACAAATTATAACAATAATCCAAATATTCCTTGTTTAGGATTTAAACCAACTGCATTCATACGTTATGATGATACAGAGTATCGTCCAATTATTATAAAAGGCCAAAATATTGGTTTCAATGGTCATGGGTGGTACTACAACGGAACTTATGATATGATTGATTGGATGGGAAGAGAGTTAGATGCAAGTGGATCATACATATTCGTAACACCACTTTTATGGGGCCAAAATAGTGGTATATTAAAGTATTTTTCAATTAGATTTGGAATTCCAAATAATGTTACCTATACATTTTCAGTATATGAAAATTATCCTCCAACTGTCCATTCATTGTTATTATCACCTGATAAAAAACAAATAATTTTTAGTGGTTTGCATTTCTCATCATATTTTGGTCAATATGATTTATTAGTTAATATTAGTGGTATCAACTGTAAGGTTATTAGTTCATATTATTTCAATGCAACTTGTGAATTAGATAGTTTAATTAACAATTCAATGATTTCAAAAATTCAATCATTAATATTACACAAAGGAATTTATAGTTTTTCAACATTTTATGTTAATGCATCATTGACACCAGACAATAACAATAAATTATGTCCTAGCGATTGTTCAGGTGGTCTAAAAGGCATATGTAATATGGTCACTGGTTTATGCAAATGTATTTCAAATTATTACGGAGTTGATTGTAGTTTAGAATATCATTATGTTTCAGCTGTAGTACCAGTTTCTATTGATGGTGGAAATGTTACACTGTTTGGTTATTTCTCTAATGTTAATGATAATTTAGCAATTAAAATTGGTGGGAAAGATTGTATTATTAGTCATTATGGAACAACATTCATTAATTGTGATATTCCTCCAGGTAATGGTGTAAAAGATGTAGAAGTATTTCAAAATGGATTCAATTGGATTGGTAAAAGAATTTATTTATACTCAGGGTCAGATTTAACATGCCCAAATGATTGTTCAAGCAATGGTAAATGTAATTCAATTACAGGAGAGTGTGAATGTAACATTGGTTTCAGTTCATTTGATTGTAGCAATAACATTAAAAACGATACCAATGGTCAACAAAACCAACAACCATTTCCAATTACAAACACTATGATTAATCCATTAACTGGTTTTACAAGTTTTATTAATGAAGAAGTAAACTTTAATATTTATTTAAAATCATTGGTTGAAAAAAATTTTGTAACCAATGAAACAATTAAAGAATATGATTTACAAAGTAATTGGGAAAATAGTAAAATTGGTGATATTTATATAATGACTAAACAATTGGACCAATATTGTACAATCATTGCAACAATTGAAGAAATTAAAAATGAACAAGGTAAACAATTTGAATTTGGTGGTTTATCATTCGCTTTGGAAAAGGGTACAATTAAATTTACAGTATCAGTATTAAATTACAAATATTATAATTCAATTAGTACATTAAGATTGGATTTATTTTCATCAGTTGGTATTGAAAATCAAGATCAATATAATGAATGCATTAATAAAGACACTGAAATTGATACAAGTAGTTTAAATGATATCTCAGATTTTAATAATGTTCAAATATCAAGAAACAACAAGATACTCAATGGTAGATTCATTAATCGTATAATTTCAGATGGTAAATCAACATATTTATCATCTTCATTTTCAAAAGAACAAGAATCAATTATATTATCATTAAATTTACCTCATTGTGTTACTAGTTGTGTCATTGATCCAGACTTTTCAGTATTAGTTGCAAATGATTATCAATTTGAATGTGGTGAATCAAGTAGACCATCTTGGATATTACCAGTAGCAATAATTATACCATTTACATTTGTATCAATTGTAATTGCAACTGTTATATATATTTATAAAACCAATACCTCCTTTAGAATAAAGGTTTTTAAATTAAAAACAATGAATCGTAATCACAAAAAATAAATTAAATAAACAAAAACATTATCCCCTAATAGTTTTATAATTTTTTTGGTTATTTATTTCTTTTATATTTGAATGTATCGATCGTAGAGGAGGGTTATTATTATTATTTGTTACTTATTATTTAAATTGTATCTTTTTTTAATTCTTTTTCTTCATTATCTTGTTTTTTTGAATCTTCTTCAGCTTTATTATCAATTATTTCAGCATCTTTAACTAATGGCAATTCAATATCACCAGTTAATTCAGCCCAAGTTGTTTGTTCACCAAATGGACGTGGACCTAAAATCTTTCTTAAATCATCACGTTGAATGACTTCTTTTTCAAGGAGAATGGTAGCCAATTTAATTAATAAATCTTTTTTATCGTTTAATAGATCAACGGTAGTTTGATAAGCATGATTTACCATTTTTCTAATTTCATCATCAATCATACGTGCAGTTGCTTGACTGTATGGTTTTTCAACTGTTACATCATCACCTTCTTTTCTAAATGAAACTGTACCAATACGTTCGTTCATACCATAATGGACAACACTTGAACTTGCCATTTTAGTTACTTTATCTAAATCATCTGCAGCACCAGTTGAAATACGATCAAAAATGATAGATTCTGCAACACGACCACCCAATGAAACACAAATACGATCAAACAATTGTTCACGAGTGTATAAATATTGATCTTTTGGTTGATATTGTGCAAAACCAAGTGTACCACTACCTCTTGGTACAATGGAAACTTTTAACAATGGATCAGTATGTTCAAGGAACCAACCAACAACAGCGTGACCTGCTTCATGATGTGCAACAATTGTTCTTTCTTCTGGTGATAATACACGATTTTCCCTCTTGAGTCCAACCAATACCCTTTCAATTGCTTCTTCAAAATGATCGAAATTTGCTGCTTTTGCATCTTTTCTAGCAGCAACTAATGCACCTTCATTACAAACGTTTGCAATATCAGCACCTGAAAAACCTGGTGTAAGTGTTGCCAATTTCTTTGCAACTTCTAAATGATCACCATCCACTTTGACATTTTTAAGATGAACCATAAAAATATCTCTTCTTCCTTTGATATCCGGTTTATCAACAAAAATTTGACGATCAAATCTACCTGGACGTAGTAAAGCTGGATCTAATACATCGGATCTATTTGTACCAGCAAATACAACTACACCAGAAGTTGATGCAAAACCATCCATCTCTACGAGTAATTGATTCAATGTGTTTTCACGTTCATCATTATGGAAACCACCACGTGATCTAGCTCTACCAACTTCATCAATTTCATCAATGAATATAATGCATGGTGTGTTTGCACGTGCTTCTTTAAATAGATCTCTTACACGTGATGGACCAACCCCTACAAACATTTCAATGAAATCTGAACCTGAAATTGTATAGAAATTAACACCTGCTTCACCTGCTGTTGCTTTTGCTAACAATGTTTTACCAGTACCTGGTGGTCCTGCCAATATTGCACCTTTTGGAATACGTGCACCCAATTTTTTATAACGTGATGGATCTTTAAGGAATGATACAAATTCCATAATCTCTTCTTTTGCTTCATCCATACCAGCAACATCTTTAAATGTAGTGGTTGATTGTGCTTTAACTGCTTTACTTTTATTTGCAAATAACGATGATGGTCCTTTACTTAGCGCACTATTAATACCACGTGAAAAGTACATTAATGCACCAATAATCAATAATGTTGGTAAAACGTGTAATATCTCTGTTACAATTTTACTTGGATGATTATAACTTGCAAATACTTGTTTTGATAATGGTATTCCCAATTGTGTTTGATCATCTTCAATACGCTTTTGGAAATCTTCTGGACTAATAATTGAAACTTTTAATATTTTACCATGTGGTTTATCAGTGGTTGTTGTGGTGTTTGTGTTGTTGATGGTTGTACCATTTGCATAATCAAAATTTGATTTTTCAACTATAAATGCATGTGTATTTGATAATGTAATTCTATCAATGTTTCCACTTGCTAATATTGTTGTTCTAAATGTTTGATAATCCATTTCAGTTTCTATATTTGATGAATTATCCATTGTAAAAAATAATATACCATTTAATATAATTAATCCAAGTATAATTGGATATCTTTTTGAATCAATTGTAGTTGTACTGGTTGTTGATTTCTTTTTGCTACCATCTTTATTATCTTTATTATCTTTTGATTTATCTGAATTTTCTTTTTCTTCTTTAGTATCTTCTTTCTCTTCTTTATTTTCTTTTTCTTTTTCTTTCTCTTTCTCTTCTTCATCTTGTTTCTTATCTTCATCCTTTTTTAAATCTTTATCATCTTTTTGTGGTGGTGTAGTTGTAAATGTTCTTATTTGATTAAATGATGAAATTGATGATTGTGGTTTTATTATAAAGTTATTTGTATTGTTGATATGATTAGTGTTAAAGCTAGAGTATTTATTACATTTAAATATTGTTTGATTATTATTTATATTATTGTTTATTTGATTATATACATTTGTATTATTATTGTTATTGTTGGTTGCAATGAATGCTTTATTTAAATATGATGATAATTTTAAACTTTTATTTGTAGTTTTTGATAAAAACACTTTAGTAGTCTTTAGAATATTACTGCTACTTGACATATTATTTATTTATATATATAAATGTCTTTGTGTGCGTGTAGTATTATTATATATACACAAATATTAGTTGTGTGTTGTGAAAGTTAAAGAAAAAATTTCAGAATTTATGATTTTTTTCGTCAAATTGCAAAAAAAAAATAAAAAAAATAAAAAAAAATAAAAAAAAAAATTCATTTTTTGATATCAAATCATTTGTCATATACAAAGAAAAGAAAAAAAGAAATAAGTAATTTATATTCATTACTTTTAATAGTTAGGTACAAATTGATGATCATTCATTGTATGGTAGATTTATTAAACGTGGTATAGTTGATAATAAAAATACAGTGATTACTATAGTTTATTAAAAGGTGATGATGGTGATGATAATGATGATTTTGGAGTAGTATCAACACCAAATGTATTAATTTACCAAATTATGAATCATCAATTATTGATCCTGATTTCTCAATGTATTGGACCTTTCACCTGCTTCATCACCACATTCAATTTATGGACATACAAATTCTGGTTTATTTCCTTCTTAACTTGCTGGTATTATAGTTGGTTCTGGTGTACTTGGTGCTGTATTGCATTTGTAACTGTTTTTGGTATTCGTAAATCAAGAAAACAAAAAAAATTCCTTAAAGGAAATGCAACAAAAATTAGCTAAATAAATAAACATTGATTTACTTTAAAATTATAGTTTTATTGAATATTTTTTGAATTATTTCTTTTTCTTTTATATATATACTAACTACCGCTATTAGAAATATTATTTATATGTGTATGTAGCATTATAATAAAAATATACAAATATTGTGAAAAATGATTTTTTTTGCCTTGCGAAAATAAAAAAAATAAAAAAATTAATTGACAGCCAAATGATTTGTCGCAAAGAAAAAAAAAAGAAATAAGTAATTCACTTTTAATAGTTATTTTTTTATAGTTATTTTGTTATTCGATTAATAATAAAAGAGAAAATTGAATGTCTATTGATGAAATTTCGTAATTCAACAACCACAAAAAGATTCATCAAACAAAGATTTTTTCGCTTGTTTTATTCAAAAAAATTTAATAAATAGATTTTTTTTTTTTTTTTTTAATATCAATTTTTTCAAAAACAATACTGATCTATATTTGATACACAAATATTTATTTGAATTATTATTACTTTTCCTATTATTTAAACTTTTATATATTTTTTAAAAAAAAACACAACAATAACAAAAAAACAAAATGTTATTAATTAAAAGTATCACTATAAATCATGCAACTAAACAAATTGTATTGACAAGGTATGACACCACCAGGAATGATTCACCTTCTTTTGAATTTGAGAGAATAAATAAATAAACACTTATTATTAATACTAACATGATACACATACACACATATATAGAGTATTAAATTACACCGATACTGGATTATCATCATTTCATATACCAGATGAAATTGTTGAAGGTAATTGTGTAGAGCTTCAAGATCCTGTTGAATTGGGATCAAGTTTATTGTATCCACATGTACCATCATTTCCTGGCGATTTAAATTTATATAAAGGTCAAACATTTAAATTTCAATTACATGATAGTAGTCAAATCACTGGTGAATTGATCGGATATAGAGATAAATGTATTGTAGTTGATGTACAATTATTTCATACATCAGAAGCATCTAAAAACAAGACACTTCCAAAAGGAAAACTATCAATTGCTCAAGAATCAATTTCTGCCTACTTTGCAATTGATTTAGTTAAAGAAAGATTAACAAAGATTGTATTATCAAATACACATACACCAAGAGAAATAATCGTTACCTATAGTATACCAATTAGTGCAACTACAACACTTGGTCATTTCACTCATACAATTAAAGGTATTTACAAGAAACAACTTTACACAAATCCAAATTTAGATGCTGATATTCCAATTACGATCGATACTGAATATAATTGGATGCCATTATGGAATACTTGTGATGAAGGTATATCTGTTAATCCAAATTTAGTTGGTGAAACTAATCCAACACTTCTCAGTAAACCAATAAAAACACCAGGTGGTCCAGATGAAGAAATTTGTGGTGTTCAATTAAATATCATTAGTGAAACTAAACAAAAGTATACAATTGAAAATTTTGTTGGTTATAAGCATTACCTCAACAAAATACCAATCAATTCATTATATACAAAGTGTACTCGTGCTGTATTAGTTCATCCAGTTGGTCCAATTCAAATTGCATTATACTTTAAAAACACTAGTTCAATCAATTTAATTAAATCACAAATTATTGTAGTTGATCAAGAAGATATAGTTCAATATGGTTCAGCAAATAATAATAATAACAATAACAACAACAGAGGTAATACAGGTTTATTTGGAAAACCACAAGAACCACAACAACCACAAAGAAAGGGTCAACCATTTTCATTACCACAAATTAAACAATATTTAGCAGGACTTGAACCAACATTTTCATTTTTAAAAGAAGTTAAATCTGGTGAAATTGGTATTATTTCATTTTCAATTTCAAATGATCAAATTCAAATTTATAAAGATATTGCTCATCAACCACTTTGGGAAACAAAAAGTAGAGAATTTAATGTTGGTGAAATAAAGATTTCAAATATATTTACATTAATGGATGCATTAACATTAAATAAAATCAATTATAGATTTGTTAATGCAACACCATACAACACAAATTTCATTGTTTATGTTGGTTCAACAAAACAAGCATCAGTAACACCACAACCAGCAGGAGCAACACCAGCATTTGGTGCAGCAACAGCACCAGCATTTGGTCCAGCAACAACAACTACTCCAGTAGTAGGTGCAGAATTTGAAAATAAATCATCAGTTAAAGTTAAAAGTATTGGTAATAATGATCAATGTCAAATGATTGGTGAATCATTATATTTATTCAACTCTTCATCTCTTTCAATCAATACATTTGAAATGTCTTACAGTACAAAGAAACAGTATATGACAAATTCAAAATTACCACAAGTCCTAATTAATTATCTCGATGAAAGAGGTATCAAAATTAGATACAATCCAGATAAATTTGAAACATATGACCTTTCACACTTGGATAGAATTACACAAGATACAGTGGTAAAACTTATGTCTTCACTACATTTGGAAGAAAGAACTTCAAATTATTTCGCAAAATCATTTCCAACTGGTGATATCAGTAATTTCTTATTTGAAGAACATAATACTGGTTTCCAAAGTGCTGTTGCAAAATCTGGTTTATTTGGTAGTGCAAATTATTATCAACCACAACCACAACAACAACAACAACAACAACAACAACAACAACAACAACAATCATCATTCTCTTTTGGTAGTACAGCATCTAATGTAGCAGCTAATAATTTCTCGACTCCATTTGGATCATCATCATCACAACAATCAACTGGTTTCGGGGGATTTGGATCATCTCAACCACAACAGCAACCACAACAACAACAAGCTAGTGGTTTTGGATTTGGATCATCACAACCATCAACTAGTTTCAGTGGATTTGGATCATCTCAACCACAACAGCAACAACAAACAACTGGTGGATTGTTTGGATCATCACCACAACAAGCAACTGGTGGATTATTTGGACAACAACAACAATCAACAGGTGGATTATTTGGATCATCATCACCACCAAAACAATCAGTATTTGGTGGTACTGTTGTACTACCAGCATTACCAACACCAACTGGTTTTGGTTTTAGTGTTCCACAAAATAATAGTGGTGAACCAAATATTCAATCAATTTCAGCACAACCTCAATTTAAAGATTTATCAGTTGAAGAAATTCGTTATCAAGAATTAGAAAAACAAAATAAAAATAATTAATTAATCAATATATTTTTTTAATAAATAAATCAAATTCAATAAACAACAATAGTGTTTTAGTGTAAAAGTAAACTTTTTATTTATTTAATATTTGATTACTGTTTAATTAAATTTTCATAATTGAAATCATTTAAACATATATCACATGCAGAAAGTAAACTAAAACCAAGACATTCTTTTTAATAATTTTATATATAAAATTTTCAGTAACTTGTAAACATAATACAAATTTTTTCCATTTATTTTCCTTTTTTTTTTAAATTTTTTATTAATAAAAATTACACACGACATAAAAAGTAATGAAATGATAGTAATAAATAGAAAATTAAAAGTTGAAAATGATGGTAATGATAATAACGAAATACAACAACAAAGAATGAATAATAATGAAACTCTATTTTGGAAAGTTTTTAGAAACAAATTTATATCCAAATTAATATTCAATCAAATTGAAACAGTGGAATGGGTTAAAATGGATGTATCAGATTATAATATTTGTAATAGAATGAAGTTTAAACATATAACATCATTGGGTCATATGATTAAACATAAACTATATCAATTATTAGCATGTAAATTAGAGGCAGGTGAATTTATTGAAATTGATGAAACTGGTATTAAATTATTATTTTTAAAAGATGATGGTATACAATTTAAAAATAATGAAGAAAAGAATGAATTTATATTACAACAATTAAGAGAAATTGGGTATTATAGAATTGGTGATGAAAATAAAATAATTAAATTAAATAATGACAAATTAACAAATAAAGAAATTGAACAAAGTAATAAAAAAGAAGCAATTACATTACTATTCAAGTATAAAAGATATTTAATGACAACAATTGATTTCTTATCAACATTTTTTGAAAAGTATGGTAGTAGTAGTAAATCAAATTCAAATCAAATCAATACAGATATGATTAAATTTATAATCAATGAACCAATTTTCATACCAGTAACTCAACAAACATTGGAAAATGCAATTAGATTTACTACACCTGAGGTAGTTGAAATTTTAATTGGTTCATTATTAATTCAAATACCGGAACATGTTAAAAACAATTCAATTTCATTTGCATTCAACAACACAGAACATAGAGAAGAAATGATGGAATTTATTTTAAATCAACCCCAATTATATAATATACCACCCACTGCTTCAAGTGGTGCTGTTAAAAAGCTTAAAGCTTCTGATGGATCTTCAACAATCACAAAATCAGGTAATGGTGAAGATGATGGTATAGTTTTAATTGATTTAAATCATGCATTTACAATTAAATCAAAATCAGTTCTGGATAAATTATATGAATTAAATTATATATTTGATAATATTGGGTCATTAGATAATGGAACAAATAAAGAATTTAAAGAATTAAAAGAATTTAAAGATATAATTAAATATTATTCAAGTGAAGAAATGAATGTATATGATAACTATTTAATGTTATATGATGAACCGGTAGATGGATATGACAATCATCAAGTTTACAATTACGCAATTAAAAATCAAAGTGCTAGTTCATTAAAATATTTAATTGATAATGGGTTTAAAAATGTCCAACTCACTCCTTTATTTAGAACATCAATTACAAAACAACAAAAATTAAAATATAAATCAATTTCAAATGAATTTATAAAATATTATACAATTGGTTATTTTGAATTTAGAAATGCTGGTATAGATGAACTCATTATTGAATATATGCATTCAATCCTATCAAATCAAGAATATCAAAATGTATATAATTCAATATCATCAAATTCATTTAGATTAATGGTATCACCTAATTGGTTTGACATAACAATTGTACAAAAACCAAATTCCAAATCTATTATTGTTAAAGATACACAAACTGTTGATTTAATAGTTGAAAATATTCAATTTATTAAATTATATCTTGGTATCAGAAATGTTGGTAGTGGTAGTAGATTAAATAATAAAATTTTATTTGAAAAATGTCAACTATTAGATTACGCAAAAGAAGTATATTCATCAATTTTCAACAATTTCAATTATGAATATCTATTTACATTGGCAATTTATAATTGTGATATTGATCAATTAAAACAAATTAGAGAATCAAAGTATTTTGGAATTGGTACAAGGTTTAATAATTTTTCAAATCAAATTGAACCACCAACTTTTATAAATGGAGAAATTACACAATATTTCCCTGGTCATGTTGAAATTCCATTTACTTTCAAAAATAAAAGTGAATCAGATTTACTTCAATTAATTGATTATTTAAATTCAATTGACTATCAATATTTTGAAAATAATTCAATTGACCAATTTATCAAATGTATTTGTACAACTACTGGTATTGAAATAACAAATTTAAAGATCAAATTAAGTCCGTATCTATATAAAGCATTATGGTCAACATATTCAGATTCAATTGAACGTATTAGTATGCCAAAAGTAACTCTTTTCTTTTTAAACAATGTTTCCAATGACATAAAGAATTATAAATTGGATTTTAGTTATTACCAATGGAACCAATTTGTCAATGATACTTTATTTTATTATCAAAATAGAAATGGGTTATTCAACATGTATGCAAACTATACACTTTTCATTAATCCAAATAATGAAAATGGTCCATTTTATTGTACATCAAGTGACTCTATTTACGATTTAAAATTATTAATTGAAATATTATTAAATCAGTTAGATAAACAACCAGACTATCACATTGAACCAATTAAAACATTTCAAAATATGATCAATTTCTTATTTCAAAAATTAATTAGAATAAATGGTATTACATTTAATCAAGTAAATGAAATTTATCAATTAATTTCAAACAAATGGATTTCAATTACTGGTGTAGATGAATTTAAATTTAATCATTCATTTTTTCATGTATTTTATTATCTTGGTATTAGATCATTAAAATTCATTAAATTAATATTATCAATTCCATTTGTTAAACATGTTTTACAAGAGCCAACATGGTATGAATATTCATTTCATCCTGAAAATGAAGAACAATTAGAAAATGATAATACATTTTCATTTTTAGATCCAATTAATGTATATACATATGAATTTATATACAATTCACCAATTCAAGTAATATTTGAACAGTTAATTCAAGATTTCTTTTCACAATCATTGGACAATCATACAATTGATTCAATTTTAACAAGTATAATTGAAATTAGAGAATTTAATTTATTCTTTTCAATTTTAGATAAAATTAAACAATATCAACAACAACATCAAATTGAAATTATATTTTCAGACAAACTTGTTAAATGTGCATGTACTTTATTTAATGATTATCAATTTCAAACATTTGTTGAATTTAATGAACATAAATCAATTAAAAATTCAATATTATCTCATAACAACGATAAATTATTATCAAAAAATCATAGTAAATTAATATCTTCAATAGTAATCGATTATTATAAAATTGATGATTTTAAATTCAAATAAATAACTTTCTTTCAACGTTTTTTTTTTTTTTTTTTTTTTTTTTTAATTTTTTTATAAATATCTTTTTTTTTACGAATCACAACACAACAATGAATAATGACACAAATAATGAAATATTTTTTTGGAAAGTGTTTCATAATATATACTTATTTAATAATATAATCAAATCAATTTCAAGTACTAAATGTGATTTAGGTGATCACCATATTTGTTTCAGAGAGAAATTCAAGGATTTAAAATCATTATATGAAATGATTAAAGAAGGTAAATTCAGTTTATTAAAATGTAAAATAGAAAATAATGAAGATATTGAAATTATGGAACATAAATATGATAATGGGATCAATTTATTATTTAAAAATAAACCTCACTCGTTTCCATTCAAAGATGAAAAAGAAAAAAACGAATTTATAATTAAACATTTTAAAGAAAATATATATTATAAAACTTGTGATGAAATTAAATTAATTGAAAATCAACAAAACCTATTTACGAATAAAGAAATGTACCAATTGAAATTAATGGATACCTTAATACTATTGTTAAAATATAAAAGAAATCAATTAATTGAACAAGATATATTATCAATTTTATTTAAAAGTTTTGGAAAAGATCATGAAATATACATAAATTTAGAAATGATTAAAGTTGTTGTAAACGAATACAAGTTACCAGTTACATTAAAATCATTGGAAAATGCAATTAAATATACAACACCTGAAATATTGGATATTTTAATATCATCTCTTGTTGGTCAAATACCTGAAGAAATTAAAAATAATTCAATTTCAATTTCACTTAGGAAATATTCAAAATTGATGGTACCAATGTGTGAATATATTTTAAGTAATCAACAGTTGTATAATATACCACCAGAATCATCAAATAGTATTGATCAAATTATTGGTGGAGTATCAAGAGTAAAGATATCATCTGTTTTTGAATTACAGTCAAATAGTATCAGAGATAAATTAATTAAATTAAATTATGTGTATGATGATATTGGTAAATATAAATTTGGTGATGGTGAAAATGAAAGGTGTATGACCATTGACAATTTTAAAGAAATATTCAAATTTTATGTATTACATGATTATGATTATTTATATAATGATTATTTAATAATCTATAATGAACCAATTGATGGAATAACAGAATACAGATCACATACAAGTTCAATGGAAACTTTAAATGCAAATGGAATGAAACATTTTACACAATGTGGTTATATTAGACGTCACAGAAAGAGATCAGCAGGACCTTGTATAGGTGATCATTTAAAAGAACCATTTGTCAGTACTGAATTTTTAAATCATTATTCAATGGAATATAATAATTTATGGGATGAAAATTTAGATGGTTATATATTCAAATATATATTTTCAATTAAATCAGTTCAAGAATATCAAGATGTTTATAACTCAATTTCAAACGATTGTGGCAAACTAAAATCAAATTTACCTTTTAAATGGTTTGATAAAAATAAATTAAAATTCAACAATAATTCAATTATAATTGATAGTATAGAATGTGCCGATGAAATTGCAAATAATCTAAACTACATCATTTCATATTACAACTTTAAAAATAAAAAAAAATTCCATCACAGGTATTTTGAATTTGAAAATTTAAATGTATTACAATATGTTCAAGTTAAATATCCAGTAATTTTCAATCACCATCACCAAAATAGTAAAGAAGCAGGTATCCTAGATGGAAATGAAAATTATCAATATCCATTTACAACTGCAATTAAAAATTGTGATATAGATACATTGGATCAATTTAATAGGCTACCAATTACTGGTTTTAAACAATTTAATATAATTACTCCATTATATTTAACTGGTCAACCTGTTTTATTACCAATTCAAGAACAGAGTAATATTATTCCATTTAATTTTGATCAACATATTGGCGAACATAGTGGCGAGTCAAAGTTAATTGAACTGTTAGATTATTTAAATTTAAATTGTTTTAAATTCTTTACACCAGAACTATTTGATCAATTTATTAAATGTATTGGGGCAACAAACATTCCAGATTTGAAATTAAAAATCAATTTTAATCAATTTGCAGAAGAAACTAAACAATTGTTTATAAATTCAATTAAACATACAATTTCACCGAGAATAATGACAATGATATTATATAATTATAATCCATTTTCATTAAGATCAACAATTGGTGATCAAAAAACATTATTTCAATATTGGAAATTATCAAAAGAATTTAAAAATGTAACATTTAATCATTTTGGAAACAACGTTGGTAAAATTCTAGTTTGTGATATGAAATTTATAAATTATTACAATAGTACAATATTCATTAAAGATTATGAAAATGTTATATTTTGTACATCAGGTGATTCAATTCAAGATATTAAAATGGCAATTCAAATTTTATTTGATCATTTAAAATCAGATTATGATGATATATCATTAACTATGATTGAAACAATTTCAAGTATGTTGAATGAACTTTTTAAAAGGTTAATTAGAATTGATAAAATTGGGTTAAATCAAGTTGTTGAAATTTATACATTTATTTCAACTAAGTGGGTATCAATTACTGGTAGTGATACTGAAGTACCATTTATTTATAAACATACATTGTACCATATAATTTATTATCTTTCAATTAGGTCATGTAAATTTATTGGTTTATTTAAATCATTACCATCAGTTAAATGGGTTGTTAAACATAGTGGTAAGAACGGTTTTGATCAACAATCAATTGGATATGAATATTTTGATTATTATCAACCAGAGAATGAATGTACCAGTGGTGGTGATATATTTCAATTTTTAGATCCATCATTGTACACATTTGATTTTATATTTAATTCGCCAATTGAAATTATATTTAAACAATTAATTCAAGATTTAGTTTTATCACATCCAAATTTATTTAAAGAAGACTATCAAAAAATAATAAAATCAACAATAGAATACCTTCAAAGAATTGGTGAAATTACTCTTTCTAATAATATAATGGTAAATTAAATATCGTAGTAAATAAATATCACGATATTTTTAAATTTAAAAAAAAAAAAAATTATTATCAACTTTAAAAAAAATAACCGTCACAAGCGACTTTTTTTTTTTTGGCACTAATAATGACAAATGATAGTAATATTGAAATAGATAGTAACTCAACAACTACACCACCTATAGTACATTGGAAAACATATTTCAATTATAAAGAACCAACTGAAACAGATAATGATTTAGAATGTATGATATGTTTATTACCATTATCTGATGCAATAGTTGAACCAAATTGTAGATCAATGGTAAATATATAATAAATGTATATAACAGTATAATAATACTGCTACCATATTAACTAATGTATTTTTAAAATAGTTTTGTAGAAATTGTTTAGTTGATTGTTTAAATAAATCAGATAAATGTCCATTTTGTCAACAATCAGTTGATATAACAACTTGTAGTTTACCACCTAAATTTGTAACAAATACATTGGATGATTTATTGGTATATTGTATAGAATGTAATAATAGAGATAATGGTAGTGGTAATGGTATTGAATATATTAAACGTAGAGATTATCCAAATCATTTTGAAAACCAATGTAAAATAGCATGTAAAAATAATTGTGGCCAGTTTATAACAAGAAATCAAAGAGCATCACATGAAAAACAATGTAAATTATCATATGTACAATGTAGTGCTAAACACTTATTATGTCCATGGAATGGTACAAATGAAACATTATCACATCATGAAACAACTTGTCATTTCATTGCATTATCACCTGTTTTAACACACTTGACAAATAGAATCAACCAATTACAAACTGAAAATCAAACAAATGTAGCATTTTTATTAAATAAAATCAACTTTTTAGAATCAATTGTATCACCTTCAATTTCACCTTCACCTTCACCTTCACCAACAACACCAACACCACCATACCGAACCTATGAAGAAACAACTTCACCAGCACCATTAAAAAAACAAACTACAACAACAACCACAACAGTTACAGTTAGTAATTTATCAAAATCAAGTGATGGTGATAATGTTGATAGAGTATCATCAATTCAAAGATTTAATATTTATTTACATTTAATTGGTAAAACACCACCAGGTAACAAATCAATATCATTTGATAATAGTTATCAAGATGTATGGCCAGTAACTAAAAGTAATTTATCAAGTAGTGTTGATACAATTGTATTATTAGATGGATTTTCAAAATTAATTTATGGTATACCTAAATGTGTTAAAACTATTCACATTGGTAATGTAAATAAAGGACATGGTGTATATTTATATAATGGTACATTAAATGAAGTTCATTTTCATGATCATTGTAATGTTGATTTTCAAAAAGGTGTTATACCAGATTCAGTTAAAGAAGTTCATTTTTATAAAGTTAAACAACCATTATTTAGTGATTCAATTAGTAAACATGTTAAAACATTATATTTCCATAACGGGTTTTCACAATTACTTGGATATGGTATGTTACCATCACTTTCAGAATTGCATTTATATAATATCACTTCAAAGATTGTATCAATTCCACAATGTAAACAAATACATCTCCATGACTCTTTCAAGTATGAAAATTTAGAATTACCAAATAATTTAGAATCATTATATCTATATGATATAGTTTACCCAATTAAATCATTTCCACCAAGTATAAAATCAATTTATATTCAAGGTTATCAACATGATCAATCTTTATTCCCTCATAAAGTAAAAATATTAGAAATTGAATAAAAATTACTCCTTCATATCTGAATTTCCAAAGTACTTTTAACAACACCATACTACACACCAAAAAATTCAAAACTTAAAAAATTAATTTTTAATAATAACTGTCAATACTACCATGATAGTACAGTTGTGTGATCATATGTGATCTCTTTATTATTCTTTGAACAACAAACTACCTAAAATATCAATAATTTTTATTTTTATAATAATATTAAAATTTTGTTTTTTTTTTTAAGTTTTTGGTTTATTCGTATTTAAATAATTTTGTTTTTTTAAATATTATACAAGTTTTTTATTTTCTGTATATATAATAGTTAGTGTGTTAATAAATATTTATATTTTTGTATGTTATTATTTTTTTAGTTTTTGTGTTAAAAAAAAAGTTATTTTTTGTTTTTTTAAGTTTTAGGTTTATTTGTATTTAAATAGTTTTGTTTTTTTAAATATTATAAAAGTTTTTTATTTTCTGTATAGATAATAGTTAGTGTGTGTTTATAAATATTTTTTTTTTTGTATATTATTATAAAATGGCACCAAATTTTTTAGAAATAGATGAATCATCATCATCATCAGAACATTCATCAACTAGTTGGATTGAACCAAAATCGGTTGGTGGAAAATTAAAATTATTAATTGTTGATAATAGTAAAGTAGATCAAGAGTTTACATGTACAATTTGTAAAGGAATATTGGTAGATAATAGACAATGTATGGAAGGTCATGTTTTTTGTCAAGAATGTGTTACTGAACATTTAGAAACAAATAAGAATTGTCCAATTTGTTATGTATCCATTGAAGGTAAATTATCAAAGAGTGTATTCTTAGATAAAGAAATTAAGAAGTTACAAGTACATTGTCCAAACAAATTTAATTTATCAAGAAATATAGATGAATCATTTGGATGCCATACAAAATTAACAATTGGTGAATTAGATGATCATAAAAGTCAATGTGATTTTAAAATCAATAAATGTCCACATAGTGAAGATTGCCTCCATGTCAGAAAGAACAAGTTGAATGAACATGAAGTTATTTGTCAATATATTTTAATTCCATGTGAATATTGTCAAAATTCATTGGCAAGAGGTATGATGGATAAACATATTAAAAATGATTGTCTATTGTATACAATTCCATGTGATTTGTGCAGTGAAGAAATGTTAAGAAAGAATGTACCTACTCATAAAGATTCTGTATGTCCAGAAGTTATACTTCCATGTATTTTCAACTCTTTACCAAATGGATGTTATGAAACACATAGACGTGGTGACACACAAAAACATTATGATTGGTATACTCATTATCAAATCATTAAAAATCAAATTGACAATGTTGAAAATTCTTCAACTATCAGAATCAATGAATTATTTTCAATGTTTATTGAATCATCAGGTTTAATTCTTAGTGATAATAAAAAGAAAGAATATCGTTTCGAATGGACAGTTGAAAATTATGAAGAAAAGTCAAGAATTGAAGGATCATCTTTCACAATTGAACCAAATGAATATTTCTCTGTTTCTTTAACTCCAACTATTGTTAACATTGGTGTGAAAGGTAAATCTTTATGGAAATTTAAATTAACAAGTAAATCATTAGACACTTGTGAATATTCATTTTTCATTGGATTAAATAAAATCTCTGTTAAGCAAAAGAAAGTATTAACAAATGGTGAAACATTTGAAATTCAAATTCCATTTCAAAGTGAATTCATTACAAATGATAAATCAATTGTTCAATTAGAAGTTAAAATGATTAATGTTATTTCAATTTCAAGCTCTTAAACTCTTTTAAAAAAACAAGTTTTTTTTTTAAAATTTAAATTAAATTTAATAAAATAAATATATATAGTAATAATTTTTCCCAAATCGTAATTATAATTAATAGATTAAGTTTTTTCATTTCTTAAATTGGCAATTACAAGTGTCTTAAAAATTATTTTTTTATAAATTGTTTTTTTTTTTATTATTATAAAATTTATAAAATTAATAGAAGTAGTAAATTTACATATGTACATAGAATAATGGCAGCAGCAGAATTAGTTGATAGCTTATTATTCCTTGTTGTTGATATTGCAAAAATTGATAGAAAATATTTCATTTGTTCGATTTGCAATGATATATTAAGAGATACACGTCAATGTGTAAAAAGTCATTCATTTTGTTTATCTTGTATAACAAAACGTATTGAAACTGCACCAACATGTCCAACTTGTGAAGTATCAATAGAAGGTGAATTACCAAAGAATGAATATTTGGATAATCAAATTAAAAAAGTAGATGTTCATTGTCCAAATCAATTTGATCTCAAAATGAATACTGATCAACTAAATGGTTGTAATGAAAAATTAACATTTGAAAAATTGGATCATCATAAAAGTCAATGTCAATTTGAAATTATCAAATGTCCTCATAGTGAAAATTGTAGTCAAGATATTAGAAAGAACAAATTACATGATCATGAATCTGTTTATCCATATGTATTAATCTCTTGTGCCCATTGTAATAGTTTATTGGGAAAGAGGTATAATGGATGACCACATTCAAACCGATTGTCCATTATTCAATACATACTGTGATCAATGCTGTAAAGGAATGTTAAGACAAGAAATACCACTTCATAAAGATACTGAATGTCCAAAACAAAAAGTTGAATGTTGCTTTAGAAATGGAGGTTGCAAAGAAATATTTGATCGTGGTGATTCTTCAAAACATTACGAATGGGCAACTCATTAACCATTAATTAAAAATGAAATCATTATTCAAATTGCAATAGTAAAGTAGTCAAAGAATTATTTGATATTTTAGATGCTCAACAATCATTGATTGCAAAATTAAATGAATTTAGATTGACTAGTAAATCTGATGATATTAATGAATTTAGATATAGTGTTGTATTAAATAATTCAACTAGTAAATCACAAAAGAAATCATTAAGCAATGGTGAAACATTAGATGTATCAATACCATTTCAAACTCAATTCATTTTAATTAATCAAAAAATTCAATTTGCAATAAAAATGATAAGAGTAATTACAATTGTCCAACAACCACAATCACAATCTCAACAAGAATCTCAAGAATAATATAATAATAATATTATAAATAAATAAACATCCATACTTTCATTTTATTTTTACTGTATATTATTTTATTAAATTATTTTATTTTTTTGCAGGTGCAGCAGCTCCGCCTTGTGCTCCAGCAGCAGCTGGTGGTGGTGCAGCCAAATTAACAATCATAATTAAAAATAATGGAAGTATATAAAACCACTTTTTTAATAATAATAAATAAACAATTGGTTAATATCAAATTGATCATATATCTCTTTTAATTACTATTATACAACTAATACATACATATTTTCCAATAAACGATTTTTCTTCTTCTTTTTTCTCTTTTTCCTTTTCTTTTTCAACTTTTGGTTCATCATAAACCAATTTTAAAACATCTTCTGAAAATTCAATGATTACCAATAATGAAGATGGTGATGATGGAGTATCATCTTTTTTTTGATCACTTGCAGGTGAATTATTTTCATTACTATTTGACAAAAGTGGTAATTGTTTCTTTAATTGATAATTACTTGCTATAATATTTAAATTTGAGTCTAAATTAATTTTTAAAATTTCAAATTCTAATGATGAATCATTTAAACTACTCTGTAATAAAAACAGTCGATGTAGTTAGTAAAGGCATGCTGTATGCACATAAATTATAGCTATATCTTATATTTTAATTACCTTTGGTAATGAAGAAAATGATAATTTATTTGAATCTTTATCAGATAAAACAGTTGTTTTTAAAAATATACCTTGTTGTTGATATTTTGTTCTATCACTTTTAGATAATGGTTTACATTTTGAAATTGTAATTGCTTTTTTATTATTATGTGAATCAACTGATGAAATTGAATTTGTTGAATGTAATACTTTTGGTTTAAATGATATAATACATGAATTTTCTTTATCCTCACCATGATACATTGTAAATTCAATTGGTTTCAATGCATTGAAATTACTTGTGCTAATAGATTCCACATTGCTACAACTAAATAATAAAACTGATAACACTATTATAATAGATATAATAATTTTATTCATTTTGTGTGACTGATTAATTATTACTATTAATTTATCTTGTTGTAAAAAAGTGATGAAAATGAAAAAAAATGAAAAATTAAAAAAAAAAAAAAAATTGTGGCGATAAGGTGATGTTTAATTAAAAGATTTATATATAATACAAATAAATGAATTATTATTTTAATATGTTTATTCATTTAAAAATTTAGTTGATAATGTATCAATTATGTTGAACGAGTCTTTCCAAATTTCAGTTCCATCATCTTCTGCTTTATGGTCATCTAAAAATTCACTAAATGCAACTAAAAATTGGGTTACTCTTGAAACTGAATCTACAATCATTGTTTTAGTTTCATCTAAAATTTCAATTTGTTTCTTTACATCATAAATATCTTTTGTTGAATCTGATTTAAAACTTTCAACTTTTTCACTTTGAATTATTTCTTCTCTTTTATAAACTGTATAATCTTTTTCTAATCTGTTTGGTAGCAATAGAAGTATTAATTAGAAAATGTGTTTTTTAATTTATATCATATATTAATATTATATTGTGTATCCATACCTTTTTAAAGAATCTATTTTTATCTTTAATTGTCTTTTTATATCTAAAACCATTTTTATCTATCTATTTTTTGCAATTTAATGATGATATTCCGCAAAATAAAAATAAAAAAAGTGAAAAAAATGGAAAAAAAGGATTTTTTTTTTTAAAGTTTTTTACATATTAATTTGATACGATCGTCCATAATTTTTTATTTTATTAATATAAAATTTAAAAAATGGGGTTAGATATTACTTGTTTTATTTGTAATAAAAAATCAATTTCACATTAAAAACAATAGATATACCAAATGATCATGTTCACACTTGTATTCAAAATGAATTGGATTCAAATGACTTGGAACGCTTTC
>JABXES010006794.1:0-23144 GCA_013375695.1 Dictyostelium brefeldianum | reverse complement strand
AATTTAAATGTTTTTTTTTTTTTTTTTAATATTAAATTTTTTATTTTTTTTTTTTTTTTTTTTTTTTAAAATATAAAATAATTTAATAATAATAAATTTTTTTTTTTTTTTTTTTTTTCTTTTCTTTAATAATCATCACTATTATTATTGTTTATCACTAAAATCATCACAATTAACCGGAAAACAGGAATGTATTGATTCATTAGCAGAAGCCATTAAGGCCTTCCCTGGAGGTATGATCTTGGTATCTCACGACTTTAGACTTATTTCTCAAGTTGCAAATGAGATTTGGCTTTGTGATAATAAAACGATTTCAAAATGGAATGGAACGATCGCTGTACGTATCTATTTACATCACCCACTCTAGTAAAAAAAAAAATATACAAATTCTAACCACATAACTTTATTTTTACCAATTAGTCCTACAAAGCAAAGTTAAAGGCAGATATGCTCGTTCATGTTAAAACACATTCATTGAAATAAGCGCTAATATACTCATTAAATATCAAAAACTAAATAAACTAAATAATATAAACATTAAAAAAAATATAAAGATACCAATTCTTTTCTTTTCTTTTCCTTTTTGTTTGTGGTACCAAATTATATACACTATTATATTCATAAATAATTTTTTATAAAAAAATAAATATAAATAATTATTTATTTGTTAACAATCTATTATTTACTTTCTATTCTATGGAAGTAAAAAAAAACACAAATCATCAATTTCCACCTGTTTCAAATGTAAACCCAATTTAGTTTTATAATTTTCAATTTAAACATAAGATTATCATTGTGAATATTTAAAATATAAAATTTTGTGTGTAATATTAGTCATATAATTAAATAAAATACTTTACAATTTTAATAAACAACCCATTAATATTTCTGAATATTAAAAATGGAGTAATATATTGGTCCACCATTTGAACAATCTTTATTGGCAAATGAATAAAATTGTTTGTTTTTTTATTATTTTATCAATTATAAATATTATAATTTATTTTATTTTAAATCTAACATTTTTTTAATATATTCTAAATCATTTACATCTTCTAAAATTGATTCTGTTAATCTGTATATATTAAAAATAATAAATAATTAGTATATTAATTATTATTGTTGTAATTTATTATTTATATTACTATTACTACTTACCCTTTTGGTAATTGTCTTTTAATTACAGAAATATATGCTTTTGAAATAAATGGAACGATTACACTATTGAATGAAAGATTTACTAGATTTGTTGCAATTTTTTTTGAAAGTGCATTTAAATAAATAAAATACCATAATTTTGAAAATGCTTTAATTTGTAATGAATCAATATTATTTAATTTAAATATTTCTAAAATGGATTCTCTAAATTCTTCAAATGTAACAGATGGAGCAAACTCTTTTGAAACCATTGTTTTATAAGCATCAATTGAAAGTGAATTTTGAAATTCACTAGCATGATGTCTAAGGTAGAATAATGGATTAACATTAATTGGATGATGTATATCATCAATAGCATATTTTTCAATACAATCAATTGAATTGTAAACCAAATCTTGTTTAATTTCATTTAATAAATCACTGTTTAACAATGATGAAACTATTGCTCTATATGATCTATTCCAAGATATATAATAATGGTAATGTAAACTTTCAACTGCAATTGCATCTTGTTCTTTAAATTTTTCAAATGATTCTCTATATTCCTCTAGAAAACTTGATCTGTAATGATTTGTAAGCTCACTTCCTCTTAATCTTTCAGACATGAATAACCATTCATTTTTATAGTCCAATACATCTATACCAGATTTATCTGTTGACTTTTTTGATAATTCTTCAACATTATTAAATATTTTCATAAAATCTGGTTCTGGTTTTGTTTCTTTAACTCCAGGCTCCAATCCTGCTTCTTTATCTTCATCATTATTATTTTCAAAAAATGATATCTTTTTAGTTGATTCTAAAAATAACTTTAAAATTTGATTTTCAATTTTTTTAATTAAATGAATTTTTCTATCAAATTAAATAATAAATGAATATATTAATAAATTGATACTACTACAACTATTATTTTATGAATTGGATACATACAATGCAATTGATTGATTTCTCCAAGTTTGTGCAAATTTATCAAGTAGATCTTCTGAATTTAAAGAAGGTGAAACCTTAATTTCACTAAATAATTTTGCAATTGTTTGTGATCTATTAAATTTCTTTTCAATAAAATTTTTAAAATATTCTTCATTACTTCTAAAAAATATCTATAAAATAGTAAAGATGATGATGATTAGTATGGTGATTGACGTATTTATTAATTAATAATACAAACTTTATATAACCTATTTCTTAATTCTAAACTTGTATTTATATCACCCTTTTTAAAATAGTTTATTGGTTTCTCTGGTGATAAAATTGATCTTAATATTGTATCATTTGCACGATCTGTTAAAATTGGAATTGTTGATACTGAATATCTATCCAAACGTAATACTAATGAAATTTCATTTTCACTGAAAAGGTATGGTTTATTTCCACTAACAACTGGTATATATGTAATATGTCCAAATGATTCTCTTACATATTTATGTGAGTATCTACTAATTAAATCATTTCTTGCAATTCTATCTAGCTGTAAATATTCGTTTTATCATAATTAGTATAATGAATGGTAATCATTATTATCATCATCATTTATTATTATTTATAACAAAATTACTTACAAATTGAAATGTTGGTGGTATTATTAATGTAAAATTATCAGTTGTTGGTGAAGAATATAAAAATTCATGTGATGAAACTGGTGTTGGTTTAGCAGCATTTTCATTGTATTCTATTAATTTTGATTGAATCTTTTCAACGTTGAATATTTTTTTGAAATTTCTTGATCCATCCATATTGAATTCTTCATAGAATGTAATATCATCATTATTTCTTTCACAATGTATAACTATAAATTTATTTGTTCTTTCAACTCCATGTAACATATCATTATTTAATAAATCTGTTGCTATATCTATTACTCTAATACCACTTTCATTATCAAATCCTGATAATAATATTGTACCTAAACTTTTTGGTGATTCTAATAAAAAGGTTGGTGTGTGAATATTAATATATGTGAAATGTGTTTGTGTGTACAAATATATAAAATAACAAACATACCTTGACCTAATAATTTATAATATGTTTTCATTATATCAACATTTTCTGATTCAATTGTTGAAAGATGTTTTTCACGTGGTGTATTAAAGTATTCCAATAATTTTTTTGATTCAGGTGAATCCAATTCTCTTGATATTTCATCATTTATATATACTTTTGAAATTTGATAATCTTTACAACCAGTCTTTAATAGCATACGGAGTTCTTTTCTCCATATAACATTTTTAAATTTTGAACCTGTGAAAATTGATCTACTATTAATTGTTGTTGTTGATGGTTGTGATATTATCATTGATGTTGATGTATTATTTGTTGTTATTGCTGTTGTTGTTGGGGTTGACAATTTTATATTATTTAAAACTTTAATTCCATTTCTTTTAATTGATGATAATGCCAATGTTGTGGTCATTTCTAAAATAATAATAATACACAATCTGGTCAAATCAAAAACGAAATTAATTTAAATTATTTTAAAATAAAAAAAAATGAAAAAATTTTTTTTTTTTTTTTTTTGATATTTATTTGTTTGTGTGTTTATTGAAACCTTTTTGATTGTGCTCTTTCAATTGCATAATCATTTTTAATTTGCGTATTACTGTTTTTATCAATATATTTGTTACCAGTACTGGCTATAGTAGTTGTGGTTGTTGCTGTGGTAGTATTTGTATGCCTACTCATTATAAAGTCGTTCACAGAATAATTTGGGTTTATTAAAGATTGTTCCAACTCTTCATCATCCAATGTTTCACATTTCTTTATCTTTGTAAATAATGAATATTCATCAGTTTCAATGATATCATTATAATCATTATTTCTATTTCTTTGTAGGTTACTTTCAAAACCACCATCATTGGCACATGATGATAAAGTTGTTGTATCACTACCGCCAGTAGTATTGAAAAAAGATCTAATATCTTTTGAACCATGACAACTTGTAGATTCATTAAATAATTTATAATTTGATTCATTTTGAAGTGATAGTAGTCTACAAGAATCTAATATCCAATCTGAGGAAACGTATTGAATTAGTTTACCATTTCTATTTCTAGTTGTATTTATAGCCATTCTTTTTATTTGTTCAAATTTATTTAAAGACATTGAAGAGCCAACAATGTGAGTGCATTTCGTAGGTGAGAACCAATGATTATTAATACCACCATTTAAAAATAATAATTTCTTTAAATGATATGTTGAAACTTGACCACTTAATCCATCAAAATAAACGACAACACCTCTGAATATACTACTCTCTTTTTCAAAATATTCCTTTTTAAATTTAACAACTTGTTCATTACATCTATTTTTCCATACTTCTCCAAGTGATAATTTATCTTTATCTTTATTTACTTTATTATTGTTATTATTAAATTTTTCACAGATATTATCAGAGTTTTCTGTGTTTTCTATTTGTAAAAAACTATCTATTTTACTATTACTATTGTCATTATCTTGTTTTTTATTTTTTTTTGTCATTTTGTTATTATCTCTGTTAAAAATGAAGGTAAAAAAAAATAAAAAAAATTTGGTGTGAAAAAAAGACATTAAAACAAAAACACAAAACAGATTTAGAATTTGACGAATCAAGTTCAATTGGATATGTCTATATATCCAATGACGAAGAAGTGCACAAAATTAGTTTCAATCATTCAGAAAATTGTATGGTGAGTATTATAAATGTATAAATTTTGGCGCCAATAATTATAAATTACAAGAAATTTATTATTTCCAGGAATTTTAGATTGGTCAATTTAAACAAACTTAATTTATTTTTTTATAAACAGTTGAAGAAGTTATATCTAATGGTCTTTTTAAATGATGTACTTTTTCATAATCATTTAATAATAACCATGATTCTAATCTGTCTAATAATTCATCTTCAACAATGAAAAAATTTGGAAATGGTTTAATTCTTACACCGCTGTAATGAGTATTCATAAAAAATAATGGATCTTTATAAAATAATGATTTTTCATCAATTGGTGAATTTTCATTTAATCTTTGTAGCATAGTAACAGTAATTAGTATATTATTATGTAACATACATTACAATTTTATGAATTACATTGTGATTGTACATACGGTGGTGGACATTCTAATAATGTTAATTTTAATAATGGATTATGAATATAACTTTGGAATGGAGTTGCATGACATGACATTAATAAATCAACTGATATTGGTGATGGTGTTGCCGATGTTGAATTAATTAAAGGTACAATATCATTATTAATATAATGCATTATATCAATTGGTGATCTTTGATGAAAATTTGAAAAGAATATACTCATTGGTATATTTGCTAATAATAGTAATATTATTAATTTTGGTGGTGATATTATAGGTGTACTATTATTATTTTTATGTTTTGGGTTATATTTATCTGATGATTGTGATGATGATGGTGATGATTGTGTATATTGTAATTGAGTAAAAGTTGAAATGTAATAACCTGAATACATCATAATTAATGGTAATATTGGTAAAATGAATCTAAATTCTTTATGTGCTAATAAACTGTAAAATGAAACTGTGAATAAAGTACACCATGCTAAATTTAGTTGTTTACCATCTCCTCCCTCTCTTTGTACTTTTAATAGTGATATAATTGATAACACAAATAATGGTATCATTGTGAATGCAATTGCGGGTAAACCTTGACTCCAATACCAATGAATTGGATGTGTTCCATAAAAACTTGATACATTCTTTATAACATTAAAATATAAAAAGTTGTATGGAACAAACACAAACTTTTCATAAAATATATAATCTATTAAACTTGATATAATTAAACAAATTACACTGTATGATAGTATGGAAGGAGTATTAGTATGGTGCATATGTATGGTATGATGATATGTATATGATAGTTACCCAATAAATAAACAATCAAATATTAAAAATGATAATATTTTTTTAATTGATTTTAAATAAGCAAAACAATAAATTGGGATAATGTATAACCACATTATTGCAGTTGTTGGTCTAATCATGAATGCAAATGTTGTTAATGCAATTGATAGTTTTGGTTTATCTGTTGTTGGTGATGGTTCTTTACCACCAATACCAGGGAAATAATATAATGATACAATAAACAATATAGTTTCTATTGAATTTGAATATGTTCTAACCATACATACAAATGTATACCATGATGCAATTTGACATATTAATGCCCATTTTGCACTTTCTTTACTTTTAAAAATTGATAATGTTAATTTATATAAATATAAATCACCAATTGCTGCTAATAATCCTGATACTAATTTTGGTACTACAATCTAAAAAATCATAAAAAATCAAATTAGTGTTTGTTATATAGTGTATGTGTGATGATTGAGTGAGCGGGTGAATACATACTATTAAAAGTGTTGAATCTATGTTTAAAAATTTTAAAATTTTAAAAATTAAAACAAATAATAAAGGATGAATAAAACTTCTTATACCTTCGGTCCATTCCCATGTCATATAACCATACCCAAATACAATTTTATGAGCTACTTCTAAACTTTGCCAATATTCATCGGGATCAAAAAATGTATTTATAAGTAATGAATTTACACTTCTAAAAATAACCAAAATTAAAAATAACCGAGTTTGATTATTAAATATAAATTCAATTAATTTCATCGTTACACCTACAAATAATTTATGAAAATCAAAAAAATTAAAAAAAAATTGAAAAAAAAAAAAAAAAGTTTTTTCATTTTCATTTTTGATCACATTTGCGAATATTAAATTAAAGAATGGAATATGAAGATAATATGAATGGTGAAAACAATAATAATAATAATAACAATATAAATAACGACCGTAGCAATAACAACAATGAGGATAATATAAATAATATACTTAGTAGCACATCAACACCACGTAAAATTCAAGAACCACCAGATTTAACAGCAGTAATGTGGAGAGATCCATTTTGGCTTGGAATGTACCCTTTAAATATACATACTGCACTATCTTATTTTAGTTATTCTCAATTTTACGATAAAAATTGTAATAATGAAACATTGAAAATGCAAAGATTAGATTTATCTGCTTTAAAGTATGCACACTCCATCGTTATCCTTATATACTTACGTTGATAAACCAATATTAATATGATATATATATAAATTTTAGGACAATGGAAGGAATAGAATATGAAGTACTTAAATTTATAGAACAACCAATTCAATTTTTTATTATATCAAAACAAAAAAGATTTTCGCCAACAGATGTATTAATTCACAATATATATTATGGTATAAATGGAAATATATTTCAAGCACCAGATTTACATACTGTATTTAAAGCAAGAGTATCACAATCATTATCACATTTAAATGAAGCATTCAACACAATTTCATCATTGGCAAATTGGGATATTGTAAATGGATACACTTTGAATTTTGATCCTTCAAATCAACAAGAAAAATCAAAATTAGCTGCATACACTAGAAAACAAATTGAAGATACAAAGAGATTAGATCAATTAATTAATTCATTATTCATTAAATTCCCTCATATTAATAGACCAATTGATCAACAACAACAACCTCCACAACAACCTCAACAACAACCTCAACAACAACCACCACCTTTATAAATTAAATATAACATTAATAAAAAGTATATTTCTTTTTTTGTATATAAATATGTTTAAATGTTCTTTGTTTTAAAAAAATAATAATTTACAATATGAAAATAAATTGTATTTATATAAAAGAATGTACACTAACTATTTTTTATTATTATAGTTTTTTAACAACAATGAGATGATGGAAGTAAATGTTTGTTATTGATTGGTTTTGATGAAAAGAGTGTTTGTTTAGCAATATCTTTTACAACTAATTGACCATTATTTTTGAGAATAGCGGTATAACCACCTGGAATACCTTGACGATCGGTATTAGATGCCCAGGTTGCTTGATTGTGATGATCATATAAAACTAAATTACCATCTTCTTGCATTGTTAATCTAAATGGACCATGACCTCTACCATATGTACCACTTGAAAATGTTGCTCTGTCTGGTGTGTGGATGTGTCCTGAATAGATAACTAAATTTCCATCTGGTTGAACTTTTACTATAATAGTAATCAATATTAGTAATCATTTTCCAAACACTAATTTTAATTTATTTTTTGATCAATTTACATGTAAAATCAGCATTTTTAGAATCAATTCTATCTCTTGAATTTGAATGTAAATGTTCGTTTTGATGTAATTTTGTCATTTTTTTTATATGTATTTATTTGTTTGTGTTATTTATTTAATATCAATAATGAAAAAAATTATTTGTCATTAGTTTTTTATTTTAAACAAAAAAAAAAAATGAAAATTTGAGCAAAATAGGTCGGAAAAGAATATTAGATTTTTTGATCAAAAAATAAAAGGCGAATGACGTATTCAGAGAATAAAATATCTAAATATTCCTCCTACCGTTCTAATCAGATTCTCTGTTTTTTTAGTTATATAAAATTACACAATGAATTTATTTATTTACATTTTAAAAAACACCATATTGTTTAATGTATTAATGTCTCCAACCGATTTCGTGACCATTTTCCATTTGTGGTTCAAGGTAACCTCTAAAGAATGAACCATCAGCTGACCATCTTAAACCATAACCATCTTTATTTCTAATTTCTAAAATTTGAATATCATGTGGTAATAAATGAATGTTTATCCAAGCTGGTTCCCTAAGGATTTTAATCAATACACCTTCAGATCTTTTATTTTTAACAGCTTCAGGACCTTTATCACTTCCCCAGAATGAATCTTTTGATCTAATACCATGTTTTGATAATGCTCTTGATGATACTGTTAATTTTGATGATGCAGGTGGTGGTGAGTGTAATAAATTACTGCTTTTAATTAATTCAATTGGTCCTGGTAATAATACATTATCCAATGATAATTTAGTTTTTCTAATACTAAACATTGTCAATAGATTTCTATTTGTTAATCCTTTAAAAAATTGATATATAAATTTGAAATTACCTTGTTGTTGTAATTCACCATCTGTACCATTACCAATCTTCCATTTATTATTTATATATTGCACAACTGTTTCATTTATAGTTTCAAAATGTAATAATTCAATTTTTTGGACATCAATTTCTACAATTCCTTTATCTTCTACTACTTGTACACTTGTATCAGCTATACCTGTTTCTGTATCTTTTTTAAATATTGAAATATTATCTTTTTCTTGTTCACTTTTTACAACTTCATTTAAACCATATAGTGGTTGAAATTGAATTGGAAATTTATTATTTGATGCCCATGACATTAAAACTAATGATAAATGTTTATAGTGTGGTTTAGGTGGATAATAAAAACTACCATTATTTAATTGTTGAAAATAAATTTCAGGATTATCATAATTGAATATTTCTTTGCACTGTAAGCAGTAATAGCTATTATTAGAAAAACTGATAATTATATAAGTTTATCTAATAACAACACTATTACTTACACTTGGTTCATTTACAAAAAATACGTCATCTTCTTTTAAATCATCTTGTTCTAATAATTTTGAACATGTTAATTTATTTGATAAAATTATACCATCACAATTATCCTGTTGTTTATTTTTATCATCTTCTTTTTCTTCTTTTTCTTCTTTTTCTTTATATTTATTTAATACATTATATATAGTTGTTGATATATCATCAAATAAAGATTTATTAAATTTTATTTCTTCCATTTTGTTGTTAAAAAATATCACATTTTTTGATTGAAAATAAAAAAAAAGACAAAAATTGTTTTTTTTTTTGTTAAATTTCTGAAAAAAAATTAATTTATTTTATTTTTGGATTTATTTGAGGAAGTAGTGTTATTACTAGTATTTTTAAGATTAAAAAAATCAATATATAAATACTTTGAAATAAAATATGTTATATATAATAAAATATTTAAACCAATTAAATTTGTTATAAAACTTGATAAAACACCAAAAAGACCACTATCAAAAACAACAATACCAAATTTACCAGTTATTCTAAACATTATATTAACTACGTCATATGTTTGTTGTGAAGTTGTATTTAGTAATCTAAATACTAATAAATTTGGTAAATTATTAAATAAATTTGTATTAACTTTTCCAGGTTGAACTACCAATACATCAATATTATTTGATCTTGCTTCAATTGATAATGATCTTGCAAAACATGTTATAAATGATTTACCACTTGCATAAATTGCTGAATATGGTGTTGGTACTAATCCTGTAATTGATGATGTAAATATAATACATCCTGATTTACCGGAAGAAGTATTTGATTTATTGTTGACCCAAATTCTATAAAAATAATCTGTTAATTCAACAGCAGTTAATGTATTACATTGAATCATTTTTAATTTTTCAGTGTATGTTGTTTGATCAAGTGATTCCATTGTTAAGTAACCAACATTGTTGAATAGTATTTTAATTTCATTTATATTTGAAAAGTAGGGGGTACCTTGTCTGGTAAATTGTTCAAGTTGTTCAATTACTTTTAAAACTGATCCTTGTTTTGATAAATCTTCAATAATTGTCAATACTTTAATTGTTGGATATTTGATTGATAGTTGTTGAAGTTGTTGTTTATTTAATTCTTTTGATATTATTATAATGTTTATACCTTGTTTTGCTAATCTATTGACAATTTCTTCACCAATTCCTTTACTACCACCTGTTACAATTGACCAATCTCCATATTTACTTTTAAAATTTTGATCTTTACTCGTAAATACTATTAAATATGGTATTATATAATTTATAATTGTAATTATAATAAATAAAACTCCAATAATTGAAAATATTAAATTTATCATTGTGATCTGAATTTTTGTGTCGTACAAAAAATGTCAAAAAATTAAAAAAAAAAAAAAATTTGTAAAAATAAAAATTAATTTACAAAAACAAACGTTATGGCCAAATAAATCAATTTCAAATCGATGTGTATCCAAAAAAAAGACTTTTGAATGATATATAAAAAACAATATTACTTTGAATAAATTTATTGGAATAATAATTATGAAGATGAAGAAAATAATAATCTTTCTAAATTAATAAATGGTTTTTCAATTATTAAATGAATAATAAATGCACATGCAAATGTTGTTACTAAATTACCAATAAATAATATTGAAAATTCAGTTATTGAATAATGAATGAAATTTGTCATTGAATAAAGACGGAACATAATAATCAATGGATGAACAAGGTATGAAGAGTAGGTTAATTTTGAAAAGAATTTCCAAATTCCCAATTCTAAAAACCATTTAACTGCACCACCATATCCATAAAATGTAGCCAACATGAATATTGATAAACCAACAGCAAACGATGTATGACCAAACCCATTATAAAATGATTTTTGAGTTGTATCCCATAAACCACCTGCCATTACAGCAGATTCTTCACCATTATAAAAATTATATGGAATATATGAAATAAAGAATGTGATAAACAATGAAATTGCATAAAATGAATAACGAATTGCTCTATTATGATATAGTAATCTCACTTTTTTTGAAAAGTTTGGAGTTGTATAAATAAAAGCTACCAAGATACCAACGAGATAAGCACCAATTCTATACCATGGCATATCATAAATCTCTGTAATATATAAATTACTATCCTTTCCAATTTGTTGACCTTGTCCAACTAAATCAAAGAAAGGTGGTATATCATTTTTAAATGATGCAACAATTATACCAATTGTTGATGAAACAATTAATGACACAACCAATAACCAACCCAATAATTTTGATTTTCTGAATATTAAAATTAACAATGGAGTAATCAAAAAGAACTGAAAATCATTGCCCAAGTACCAAGATACCGCATAACACTCGTTGTTTGCATAAAAATTATTTATATATAATATATTGGTCCACCAATATTTTGAACAATCTTCATTTGCATATGTATAAAATTGATAAAATATTGGACCACTACCCATCATTGGCATAACCCACATTGAAAAGAATATTAAAAAGAAATATAATGGACTTAGTCTAATGAATCTATGAACTACATAAACTGTCCAAAATTTAATTGATTCCAGTATGGATCTAGATTTTGAATAAAATTTATCCAATGCACCAATTAATGATAATGCAATTAAGAAACCACTCAACATAAAAAATGTATCAACAGCAAATTCACCACTGAAAATAACTTGAAATGAAAATAGTGTAAATGAATTTGCCAATGTTTCCATATTGTCATATCCAAATCCATTAATTGCAAATAATAATGTATGACCTAACACAACCCATATATTGGCTAATGAACGTATACCATCTAATGAATTAAAATAACGTTTTGAACTTGATCCATATACCAATGAATTATAATTTTTAATTAATGACCAACATAATAAATATTTCAAACCTTTTGATTCAATATCAAGTTCTGGAAGTTGATTAAATAAACCACTATAATAAGGTGCTGTTGTTTCTTTGTATCTACCATTTTCATCTTCTTCCAATTCAATTTCATTTTCATTTGATAAAAATTGTAAATTAGTTGAATGACCGCTTCTTGGATTTAATAACGAATATGGATTATCATTATCACCACCAAATTTCTTTTTATGTAATGGTAATTTATATACAAATATATAATCTACAAGTGTACCAATTATTACATTTACCAATATGAATGCGGATATTGCTGTCATTACCCATGTTCCATTGGATGCTTCAATTTTAACAGTTTGATATGTATTATTATAACAATGTAAATTTTCAGCTGCACTAAAATTCATTGTCAATTGTAATATACTCAATATTGAATATTGTGTCATTATACCAATTACATCATCTGATGAACAATAAATTTGACTTGGATAACATACACCAATAAAAAATGACATTAATTCTGTTTGTCCTTGAAATAAACAATATTGTGATACATTACTTGGTAATCCAATACATGAATCATAACTACCAACTTCATTATATCCAACTCCAGAGTACACTATCAAAATCATTTATAATTAGTATTTATTATTTATTACTAACATGTATCAAATAATAAAATATACATACTCATCATCATCATATTTGACGGGTTTACTCCATTTGCAAAATCAAAAATTGAAGCAACGGCATTTGAACAATTTTCAGAAACTGGATAACTGTTTGTTAAAACAGTTTCATCTGATTTCATTCCTAAAACTTGGTTATGTTTTAATTTTAAATATTCATCATAAATTTCTTTATTTTTATAATGAATTTGTTGATTATTACTACTTGAACAACCATAAACAAATAAAATTAATATTGAAAATATAATATATATTATTTGTTTCATTTTGTTATTATATTTTGGTTTAAGAAATAAAAAAAATAATTAATTTTATAAAAAATCGAAAAAATGAAAAACCATACTTAAAATTTTTAGATATTTTTTTATTTACAATTGTGTTGTAAGGTTATAATACATATAACAAAACTCAAATTTCAAAGAGAAAATGGAAAATCCATAAATGTATCCCGATTTAGGATATTCAATTTTAGTAAGATAAGATGTCATTATTTATTTGGTACAATTGAAAAAGGTAAGGTTGTAACATGTATAAATGTTTGTTTGTTATTAAAGTATGAAACATACAGAGATGGTGATTTGATGACATCATCAATTTAATTTGAAAAACCACCAACACCACCAGCTTGTGAACCACCACCAGCAACAAAAGTTTCTTCTTTGTGATAATAAACGAATCCACCTTTTCTTTCACCACCGAAGAAACCACCAGCACCTGAATGAGGTGCAAATAATGATAATTTAGAGCTACCTTGACCACCAAAGTTTGAATTGGAACTACCAACTGATGAACCTGATGATTTTGAAACTGTTGATAATGAAGTAATTGATTCTATTGTAATTATTAAAAATTTGTAAAATTAATAAAACTATACAAAATATTATTTAATTAAATATAACTATACACATACTTAAGATTGACATTTTGTTTGATTTATTTGATTTAATGATTGATTGTTAAATGATTAATGAAAAGATAATTTTGATTTTATACTTTTTTTTTTTAATTATTAGAAAAAATAATTCTTTTTTTAATGTTTGCATCATCATAACATCAATGTAGAAATAATTAAACACGCATAATCTGACATAATCATATACATGTGATATATTTTATAACCTACTACATTTTTATATATCTAAATATTAGATACATATCTCATATCAAATAACTTGATTTTATAACCACAATGTTATAAATATTATATAACCAAATAATAAATAAATGTGTTGCAAGTGGGGGTAATATTAGTACCTATTTTAGAAATGAAAATGAATAGACACTGTCACATATTCTAATAAATAAATAAAATAATCTTCAATGACAATTTGTTATTGTATATGTTATTTATTTAAATAATATTCTCATAGTATAATATGAAAGTAAGTGGTAGTAGTGGTTATATATTACAAATATTACCTTATTAACAGTTTCTATTATTGTCATTGATTATTTTTATATATTACCCACACTTTTTTTATTTATTTTTATTTATTTTGATTATTTTTTTATTTTTTTTTACCAAATGTGGTAATATGTATTTACAATCCATGGATTGTATTATAATGATGTTATTTGATGTAATAATAGGATATGTATAATGGTATTGATGTCAATATATAACGTATGTACATAACCATACTATATTTGTTTAGAAATGATGATGCAAGATTATATTTATATAAAGAAATAATTAAATAAATGAATCTTTATTTAATGTTAAAAATAAAAAAGTATAAATTCTCTAAATTATTCTTCTTTCAAATCATTAAATCAAATCACTAAATCATTAATTACAAAATATCTAAATTCAAACATGTCAATTTTAAGTATGTGTAATTTTATGTTTATAAAAAATAAATTAAAAAAGTAGTTTTAAAGTTACTAATTAAAATTTAAATTACAATAGAATCAATTACTTCATTATCAACAGTTTCAAAATCATCAGGTTCATCAGTTGGTAGTTCCAATTCAAACTTTGGTGGTCAAGGTAGTTCTCAAATAACTTTATTCGGTTCAGGAGCTGGCGGTTTGTTTGGTGGTGAAAGAAAAGGTGGATTCGTTTATTATCATAAAGAAGAAACATTTGTTGCTTTTGGTGGTTCTCAAGCTGGTGGTGTTGGTGGTTTTTCAAAATAAATTGATTCAATAACTCAAAAAAACACATTTACTTTCGTCTTTATCAAACTCATGTAAAATTACCTAGTTTAACAATTAAATAAATAATATATCAAAATTTAAAAAGTTTATTTATTATTATTATTTATTACTTTATTAGATAGAGGATTATTTTTTATTAAAATTTTCTTGAGAATGTATGTATTTTGATTATTTTTATTCATTTTTTGTAACATTAATAAATTCAAATAAAAATTTGGAAACACCCAAATTATTTGATTTAAGTGATGTTAAAAGATTTGATTTTAATTGTAATTTAGTATATAATGAATGTGATTCATCATCAACAGTGGCTTGAGATTTCAAAACAGGTATTAGTGCGGCAATGAAGTTTACAAACTCTATTAAAATAATGGTGTCAGAGGTACATAACCACAACTAATTCAATCAAACAGTGTCAGGTCAAACCATGGTTTAAATACCCAAATATGATTTGTTTAATAAATTCCAATAATCTTAATTTACCACTTTTGATTAAATTATTCAACATTGTTTATACCATCTATATGTTTTGAACCTTTTATTTTTTTACAAATGAAATCCAATGAAAAAATGTTTTTATATTCAAAATAATCAATCATTAAACAATTGAGTGAAGAGTGAAGATATATCATTTAAATGTAATTCATTGTATCTACCATTTAAATATTGACCAACTGAATATTTATGTTTAAGATTCTCTTTTAAACAATATTCTAATAATGTAAAATTTGCAAATTATAAATGATTATAACTATTTTCAAATGTATATTTTTCGCTCCATTACCATAGAAACATAAATAAAATTAAAGTTTAGAAGTGTAATATGTGCTTGACTGATATAAATCTAATTTCTTTAGGTTTCTTTTTTGTCAGTATTGGTTTGAAATGATTTATCTGTTAATTGTAATTTTAATTCTTGTTTTGATAATTATCTTCAAATGATTCAATTTGATCATAGTTTAAAATTTCATTATCAGGATATATTGAAAATAATAATAATAATAATTTGCAAATTAAAATTAATGTTTTCAATGAAGTTGAACCAATTTGATTTTTATTTGATTTTATATGTTCCAAAGGTACATTCTTTATCTTTCTTTTTCTTATTGATTTGACTTTTAAACATTCCTCCATTTTTAGTTCCAAGAAAAGGTTATGTGTAATCTATTAATCTATCCAACGTTGTTTGAATAGTTTAAAGTAATGATAGTTGATATTTGTATACATAATTTACGTATTGCACTATGATCAAAAAAAAAATTAAAAAAATTAAAAAAATAAAAAATTTTTTTCTCATTTGTGTATGGAAACAGCAAGGGAACTGTCTCCCACTTCATTAACATAACAGAAAAAAAAAGAAGAAAAATTAACTTTATTGTTCTCAAATTATAAAATATAATAAGAAAAAAAAGTTAATTTTGTTTTTAATTTTTATTAATATATCTAAATATGTAACATATAAAAATAAGTGTGTTATAAAATAATCTTCAATGACAATAAAAACACACAAATGAATATTATTTAAATAATATTCCCATAGTATATATAAAAGTGCTATAAATATTACTTACTTTCATGTAGTGGTTATATATTACAAATATTACCTTATTGTTTCAATTATTGTCATTGATTATTTTTATATATTACCCACACTTTTTTTTATTTATTTTTATTTATTTTTATTTATTATGATTATTTTTTATTTTTTTTACCAAAGGTGGTTATATGTATTTTACAAACGTTAAATGAAAAGATTGTAATATAATGATGTGATGTAAAAGATATCTATGTATATATGTACAAGTTAGTATATATAACGTATGTGCATAATCATAATGATATATAATTGTTTCGAAATGATGATGCAAAAATTAAATTTATAAAAAGAAATGAATAAATAAATTAAATTAAAAGTTTATTTTTTAAATTAAATAAAAAAGTATAAATTCTCTAAATTATTTTTTTCAAATCATTAAATCAATAATTACATAATTTCTAAATTCAAACATGTCAATCTTAAGTATGTTTGTTATAAACAAAACTATAAAAATCAAATATTTTAACAATACTAATAAATAAATATTAATAAATAACAATAGAATCAATTACTTCATTATCAACAGTTTCAAAATCATCAGGTTCGTCAGTTGGTAGTTCCAATTCAAACTTTGGTGGTCAAGGTAGCTCCAAGATAACATTATTCGGTGCTGGTGGTTTCTTTGGTGGCGAAAGAAAAGGAGGATTCGTTTATTATCATAAAGAAGAAACATTTGTTGCTGCTGGTGGTTCTGAAGCTAGTTTCGGTGCAGGTGGTTTTTTTTCAAAATAAATTGATCCCAACCACTGTTGAACGCAACAACAATTTAAACATAACAAACAATCTATCAAATTCATGTAACATTACTAACTGTAAATAAATAAATAAATAATGTTTAATATTAAAAAACTAATCTGTTTGGTTATAATTTTATTCGTAATGATCAGCATGAGACCAAAAAAAAAAAAATTATAAAAAACAAAAAAAAAAAATAAAAGATATTTATTCGTTGTTATTTTTATCAAATTCGTTCAAACGAAAATAATCACGAGCGAGCTCGATAATAATCAAGAGCAATAACCACAATTAATATCACAAATCAATAAAAACAAATTGATCGTTGATTTGTTATATTTATATTAATTTTTTTAAAAGAATTTGATTTTATTGATAATCTTTTTTTATAAGAATTAACAACTTTTTTTTTTATTTATTTATTAAGTGTCTTTGCTCATTTACCAGTTGCATATCACTGGTTTTTAAAATATCTGAAGTTTTTTCAAAATTGAAAAAAAAAAAAAAAAAAAGATATTTTGACAACTTATAAATATATGTGGTCGCTATGAACATCAATTCGTTTTCGAAAGCATGCAAAAATAGAACGACAAATCAAAAACCATATAAAGCATAATTGGTTATTTGAAAATGAAAATATTCGAAAAATAAATAAATAATTTTAAAAAAATAAACCAATCACCTTTCATACGACGTTTTTTTTTTATAAAAGATTAATATAAAAGGTACTTACTTTAAGTAAAAAAAAAACCCCATTACTCTTTTTTTATTATTTTTGCGCTTGTAATAATACTATTTATTTATTTTATTTTATTTATTTGTATCACTACAAAAAAAAAAAAAACAAAAGAATGAAATTTACTTTTACAATTTTAATTTTATCATTATTGGCAATTTTATCAATTGCACAAGAATCAAGTAGTAGCAATGGTAGCGAAGATGCAACAACATTAATTGAAAATGATAAATATTCAATTGAATTTATTAAATGGACACACAAGTATGATAAGAAATATTCTTCTGATGAATTTAATACAAGATTTGAAATTTTTAAAAATAATATTCAAACCTTTATCAACAAAAATGAAAATCAATTATCAGTTACTCAGTTAGGAATTAATCAATTTTCAGATCTCACACTTGCAGAATTTGCTTCAATTTATTTATCAAATCCAGTTGATGGTGTTTTTGAAAATGAAAATACAACTTCAACAAATGTTGTTTTAGATTCATCAATTGAAATTCCAACTTCTTTTGATTGGAGAGATTTAAATGTCATTAGCAGTGTAATGTATCATACTATTTACTAATTACTATTATAATAATAATATATTAATATATAATTTACAATACATCAGGTTAAAGATCAAGGTGAATGTGGAGCAGGATATGCATTTGCAACAATTGGAGCAATTAAAGGATCATCTATTGACTTGTCAGAACAAAATTTAATTGATTGCAGTATTTCAAATGGTAATGGTGGTTGTAATGGAGGTTACATTAAGTTAGCATATGAATATATGATGGTAAATGGAGTTAATCAAGAATACTATTATCCATACATTGGTGAACAAGATCAATGTACATATTTAACAAATGATGTAAATGCTAAATTATCAGGTTATGTTAGGGTTAATTCAGTTGATGAACTATTACAAACAATTGCTACTGTTGGTCCAGTTGCTATTTCATTTGATGCTTCAACAATTGAATTTATGGGTTACATTGGTGGAATTTATAATAGTGAATCTTGTGATCCATTAAGAACATCTCATTCTGGTACTATAGTTGGTTATGGAACAAATGAAAATGGTATTGATTATTGGATTGTTAAATCTTCATTTTCAATTAACTGGGGTGAAAATGGTTATTTTAGACTTGCTCGTTCAACTACTGATAATATTTGTGGTGTTGTAACTAGTGCTTATTATCCAATTTTATTATAAACTAATAAAAGATAATACCTATAGGTAAATTGATTTATAAATTTTAAAGTTTTTTTTTTATTTATTTTATTTATTCATTTTATTTTATTAAATAATTTTGTTTCTTTGATGATGATGATGGCGCAGAAGTATTTGATTGTTGATTGTAATTATTATTATTTTGTTGATTATAATATTGTTGTTGTTGTTGTTGTTGATTAGGATATTGTTGATTAAAATTTGATTGTTGTTGATTTGGATATTGTTGTGATATTTGACTATTTGAATTTGAATTATTATATTGACCATATATTTGAGGTAAAGGTGGTTGATTTTGTTGTTGTTGTTGACTTTGATTATGTTGTTGTTGTTTAAATTGTTTAATTTGTAAATGATGTTGAGTTTGATTAATTAAAATGTTATCAAGTATATCAAATGAAGTTGCCAATGCATCAGTATTTTCATTTAAATCTCTTTTTAAATCATTAAACTTTTTAGCCAAATGTTTTTCATATTCATTGGATTCAATTGTAATTAATCTATCAAATTCTCTACCTTGAGTTGCTAATGCAACACTATAATTTATAATTCTATCAGACATTGTTTTCTTTATTTCTTCAATCTTTTTAACAATTTCTTTTCTAATTGATACTTCATCTTCTTGTTGTTCTTGTTTGATTGGCGTTGAACTTGTTAATGTTTCAATTATATTTGGTGACTTTTTTGAAAATGTAATTTTTAATTTCATTGTATCGGTATTATTACTATTATCTTTATTTGTTGTTGCTGTTGTTGTTTCTTTATCATCATTTGTTGTTATTACTGTTGTTAAATTTGTTGGAGATGGTGTTGTTGTTTCACTTTTTAATTTATTTTCTACTACTTTTTCGTTGTCACCATCGTCAATTGTTAATTCTTTATCAGAAAGATTTTCATCATCTTTATTACTATTTGTAGGAGATGAATGATATGATTTAATTTGATCAACTGGAGTGGAAGGAGTTGATAATTTTGAAGAAGAGGAAGAGGGAATGTTATTTAACTTTTCAATTAACATTTTTAATTGACCTTCCAATTCATTGTATTGTGAGATTAATTCATTTTTAATTTGTTTCATTTGGTTCTCTTCATGTTTTTGTCTATCTACAATATCAAATTTAACTCTATCTTCAGTTTCTTTTAATTCGGTATTTAGCTGATGATACAGTTGCTGAATATCTTTTTCTTTTTTCATATCTTGAATGATTATTTCATTACCGATGTTTTTAAAATCTCTTCTAATATATTCTAATTCTGTTTCTTCTTGAATTTTATCTTCAATTACATCCAATAATGCAAATCTTAATAATCCAGAAGATGTAGGATTTGGAGTTGAGGAAGGATCTTTTTCATCTGAACGTGGTGACGAAAATTGATCCTCGCCATGTTGTTGTGGAGAGTATGGTGATGATGAAGGAATTCTTTGTGTATCTGGTTCATTATTTAAACTATTTATACTCATTGTATCACGTGTACTTGTTGTTGTAGTTGTAGTAGTTGTTGTAGTTGGAGGTATTAATGATTTATTAAATGGTAAAAATTCATCTTTAATTTCAATATGGGATGATGATTCATTGTCATCTTGTTGTTTGTTTAACTTTCTAAATTTTTCACTTCCACCAATACTTGATAATGAATTTAATTCTGGTACATAACTTTCATCACCTTTTCTTTTCTTTATTATAGCACTACCAGTACAATTATTACTATGAAGGAAATTAAATGAATCTCTATTTTTAAACATTGTGGTTGGAAATGATTTTTCACAATGTTTACATATGTATGAATCTTGTAATTGTGGCGTTGGTGAAGTACGTATTAATTGTGGTTTATCATTTAAATCATATAATAGTGAAGTTAAACAATCCAATGATTGATTATTACCAGTTGATTTTTGATGAGGTTGTAGTAGTTGAGGATGTGATGAATATCGATTTAACATTGGTGGTGGTTGTAATTGTGGTGTTTGTTGTTTATTCATTGGATTTGGTAATATATCTTTATATTTCTTTTCTTGTGAACTGTTGTTGATATTGGTATTACTACTACTGTTATTATTATAACCTCTAATTGAACTAGTTGATGGTATAGGTGATAAACTGGTAGTTGAAGTTGTTGGTGATGTTTGAGGTTGATCTAATTGATTTAAAAATTTAATTGGTGATGATCTAATTGATGAACTTGGTGATGGTAATGAAAATCCTGAACCAATAGTTCTATTCGAAGAGGATGAAGAAGATGAAGAAGATGTTGTTACCATTGGTTTATTTAAATCATTACTAGACTTGTTTGAACTTGATTTATCTGAAAATGATCTAATTGAATTTGAATTTATTAATTCTGCCATTCCTTTATTTTAATTATTTCTCTCTCTATTTCTATCTGTTTTTTCTTTTATTTTTGCTTTATAAATTTTATAATTTTATTTTTGCTAATTTCTATTTTCCTTTTTTTCTTTTTTTTTAAAATATATAAACTAAACTTTATATATAAAACTAATTAATATAGTATTAATAAAACATGTACACTTTTTTTGATTTTTTTATTATGATGATTTTTTAAAAAAATAAAAAAAAGTGTTGTGTTTTGAGAATTTTTTTTTTTATCAAAATTTTATTGGTTATTACTATTTATGGATAAATTTAAAAAAAAAAAAAAAAAAAAAAAAAAAAAATTTATTTGGTTTAAAAAAAAAAAAAAAAAAGTGATTTTTGAAAATTTAAAAATATCTTTTTTTTTGATTGTCAGTTATTATAATTGTTATGTACATATTCAACGAATATTTTAAATAAAAAATATTTCATACAATCAAATTTATATTTATTCTATCGCATATGTATTATTTCTTATTTCTCAGTTTTATTTTTAGGGTTGTAAGCATGTCATGACAATTAATATAAAAATAATCCATTAAAAATAATCCATTAAAATTAATATGATAATTAAAAACATCGGAAAGAATAAGAAATAACCCCTACGCATAAAAAAATGGGTGGGTGTAAGTGAAATAGTATCACCAATCTTACTCAACAAAAAAAATTAATCACACTAGTTTTGTATTTATATTTGACAAATTTGTCAAAATTGTTTTTATTATGATTCTTGATAATTTTGTAAAATAATAATAAAAATGAAAACTATTTATAACCCACTATTTTTATTTGAAAAACCTTCGTTTTTGAGAAAGTGGTTAAAATAGAATTATTTAAAATTATCTATTTTACAAAGTGATGTTTATTGTTGTTGATATTTTTGTTTTTTTTAAGACTTTTTTGGTTTTTTTTAAGACTTTTTTTTGGTTTGCTTTTTTAAAAAAGCATAAAATAAGGCCGCTTAGCATAGTGGTATTGCGCTTCACTAGTAATGAAGAGGTCGTGAGTTCGATCCTCGCAGGGGCCTTTTTTTTTTTTTTTTTTTTTTTTTTTTTTTTTTTTTTTTAAAAAAAACAATTTAAAAAAAAAAAAAAAAAAAATTTTTAAAAAAAAATATAAA